>JAQZBX010067288.1:0-15973 GCA_029593785.1 Cabassous unicinctus
CTCCTTTTATTGCCAACTGTGTAATGTCTGAAAACGTAAAACTAGGGCAGAAGTATCAAATGTCTCTAAGGATTGCCAAGAATCAGAGATTTGCAGGATTTCCATGTACACACAAAAGAACTTATAGAGTTGACTGCTTAGTACTAAAGAGTATGCCAGGATAAGCATTTCACTGTGGCCATAGTTGTTCTTTGACCTTGAGCTTGAGAGAAGATCCCTAGAGTTCCTATAGCATTGATTTCTGCATAGGTACAATATCAAGAGGATACCAGATGATTACAGAGGGCCATGGATTTACACTTATAAGAGAGTTTATCTGTCATCCTTCAACTTTTTCTGATGCCAATTCATGAAGCATCTTGTGATTGCAAGATTTAGTATTCTAGAATTTATTAAGAATTATCTTATTATTAAGAAGAAATAGTATTACTGGTATCTTATAAATTGTCAAGAAAGTCCAAGAAGCACAGAATCACAGATACAGGGCAGACATGAAGATCATCTAATCCAATTCTCCTATGTTAGGGAGAGGACATTGAACTCCAGAGAGATTAAGTTAAAACACTAACTGATGTCCATATTTCCTGTGCCCAGTGCTAAACCTACTAGAGTAATGAAATTATTTCTACCCTAGTCAGAAAAATGTAGTAGAATGTCATGTTTCTTCAGCTCCAAAACTTGGTATATAAGAAGGACATTTCAAGCAGCCCTAACATCGTCCACACTGTCCCCCAATTGTCCCCCATGATCATTCACAAGTGAATGATCTCATTTACTTAATCCATCTCTTTGGTATATACTCTGGTTATAGAAGTAAAATATATCCATGCTCTGCAAGTTTGTTTAAAAAATGTCCCTAATTGTCAGTAAATCTGAAGTAATAAATGAAGGAATTTTGACATAATACAGCTGCTGGCACTATCATTCTGTAAACGTGCTTGGTTTCTTATTACATCTTTCTAGCTCCAGGAAGAAAAATGCCATCATGTGTCTAGAGAGGGTAGCTGTAACATATAAGAAAATATTTAATCCAAGCAGAAAAAATATATCTATTAAAAATGAACTTCTTGGGTAAAAATTAATTCACTCTGAAGAATTGCTTTCACAAGAACCACTGAGTTTAGCTGAAAGTACTTAAGTATCAGTTTGGAATTCATGTAGGTTACAATTGAACTTTCACAGCCATAAATTTGTGTAAATAAAATTTATAGTAATGAAATATCTGAAAAGAATAGGAAGGTTTCTAATAAAGGACTAAGGCCTAGAAAAGGGGTCACCCACCTTGGTGTTGGCCATGGTAAATTGAGCCACTTGCCTTCATAATGTTCATAGTACTGCTGCTGCTAACAGTCTTCAGCAATCACCTGCATTCTCAGGTGTCCCCTGGAGATTTAGATATGTGATAGCTATCCAGTTTCACTTGCTCATGCTATCTTCTGGTTTCCATGTTTTCTATCCTGGATAGTTAGGGCTACACTAACAAAAAGATAAATGATAGTGTGGGTGCATAGAAAGGCTAACTGCAGGTGCTGTAGGTAAAATGATTAAAACAGCAATAAATTTGATAATAACTAGGGTCACCATACATCATGGTTTTCCTGGGGCAGTTCTCTTTTAAGCGTCACATTCTGCCTGGTTTAGTATTTGTCCCAGATAAAACTTGCGGGACTGATGATTAAGTTATATGGTCACTCATAATAGTTGACAATATTTTAGTGTTTATTATGTGATGTTTAGTGTCATCTCATATAATCCTTTCAAAACTATACAGTTGAAAATATTATTATACTCATTTTACAGATGGAGAAACTGAGAGGCTTAGAATTTATGTAACTTTACATATATCACTCGATTATTAAGTAATGAGTGCAGGATTGCTGGTTCCAGATTTTTTACCTTAACTTCTTGACTGCCTCACAAAAAATTCACATTGCCTGGGTTTTGTAGAGTTATTCAGTAAAATCTTATATGGAGATAACTTTCAACAGTCAAACTAGAAATTTTGTAAATTGCCTTTTTAAGCTAAGTGTCCAATACGATTTGATAGCTGCTTTTAAGCCCATGGAGGGTTTGGAAAGAGCAGTCAGTTCCTTCTGTAAGTCTTAGAATATGAGAACCAACATCTATATCTGGACTCTTTAAGAGATAAATTAAATAGAAATGATAAAAATGTACTTTTGAGATTGAAAAGTTATTTATAAATCTACTTGCTGTCAGATGTTGGTGTAGACTAAAATTCAACCATGTTTGGGTAGTAACTAGGGATGATAAATTAAATGATTGGCATAGGTGGGTGCTGGGGTGGTGGCATCTGTAACTTTTTAAGATTGATATCAGGGAGAACAATTGAAACCTCTTCTGAGCACCCTGGAATCCCAAGAGGCCTAAGCATGAGTCTGACCCAGTTGAGCAATTTTTGCCTTTCCTTATGATAATTGGGTGAAGACTCCTAACCACATAAATCTTTTCAAATAGCAGTTCCAGCAAAGTAAGAACATTTTTAAATTAACTAGCACATTCTGAAATCTGACAATATTTTTCCTTCAGCCAGAAATTCCTATTGGCCAGTGTACAGTTTGAAATCCTTTGGTAAATCCCTGAAAAGAATGTTTTTTAACTAATCCATTCCTGTGGGTGTGAGACCTTTGATTGTGTTAAATTCAGGTAAGGGTCCTTGATTTGATCATTTGGTTAGATCACTTTTGATTGGACTGTGTCAGTGAGGCATGACTCAGGTTGGGTCTCTGCCTACTTTCTGGGTCTTATATAAACTGAGAACATATGGAGAGACACAGAAAAGGGAGCTCTGCCGTTTTGACCCATCCATGTGAAACAGAGGGCTCCAGGTCGCCTATGGCTGCAGAAAGACAGAGAAACCCTGAGAAGCTCAAGGAGATGAGGCCCAGGGAGAGATGCCTGATCGCCTACAGCTGAGCTCCAGGAGAAAACAGAGACCAGCAGACCCGCCATCTTGCCTCATCACGTGACAGGACTCCAGGCTCTGCTAGCAACTGACTTTGGGTGAGAAAGCATCTCTGATGATGCCTTGATTTGGATGTTTTTGCAACCTCAGAACTGTAATGTTTTATCCCAAATAAATCGCCTTCATAAAAGCCAACCCATTTCTGATATTTTTGCAAACTCAGACAGTCAGCATTGTGTTCCCTCAGATCTAAATGCACTGTTCTTGCCATTCTTCTTAAACAATAACTTAAAATACCATCTAATTCTTTAAGCATCATTCTGAAAGCAATGTCTTTGATTCCTAATTCTTGGAAACTTGCTAATCTTTGAAGATACATATAAAGTGATTATTACTAAAAATATCTGCATACTGTGAATTCCCATTTGCCAACCCATTGATAGAGTATTCACTCTATGTGGACAATGTTTCTAATAACATAATTGGGTTTTGTTGTTGCTATTGTTGTTTCATTTTGTTTTTTAAGAGAGGCAGACACATACATATACATACATAAATCAATAGCACTCTGTAGTCTTATATTTGAAAAATAAAGGTTGGCAATATGTTGTTCTGCAAAGCCTCAATATAAACGAGAAGTGATGTTTTTGCACAACGGATTGCCATATGCACTCTATTATTGAGTAAGACCTGTTCATATCTATAGTAAACAAGGTCAAATGAGCCTCAAAATTACAGCAGGTGAAATGTGCTAATGAGTCTATTTCTAGGTAGCCAATCATTGGCACTTAAGCTATTTTGAGATGAGTAGCTGAATTACATTGTTCACTGAAACCAGTTAATGTTCTTTTTGGCACGAGTGGCTAGAGAGTTTCACTGATATACTGTCATGTCATGTGCCCTTGCCAACCTGTCTGGACTGTGTAAGCTCAATACCTTGCTGTATAACTACTTCAACAGTCTATGGAAAAGCATTTGATTAAACAGATAAACCTTGAGTATTCTAAACAAGTTTGTAGTACAATCGTGGTGCTAGAAATATTGCTTTTTAATGACATTTTGGTGACATTTCTTTTTTTGGTAATCTATAATTTGGGTTTGAAGCCATTTTAAGAATGACTACAAAAACTCTATACCTAAATTTCAGTTGAAAAGAATCCTAATTTTTATCTCCCACGAGTGATACTGCTATAAACACACACATACACACGCATACCCCACCACACAAATACACACAGACATATTTATATATATATGTGTTTTATATATATACATGTAACACACACACACACACACACACACACACACACATATATATATATATATATATATATATATATAGAGAGAGAGAGAGAGAGAGAGAGAGAGAGAGAGAGAGAGAGAGTCCTCATTTTGCACAGTAGTGTGGGGCTCTGAAAAAAGACCATGGAAGCTGAAACCATGCAAACTGGTCTTAGTAATCAACGGGGAAAATTGCAATTGTTCCGTGAACTATAACATTTTTGTTAAGATGTTAAAAGTTCTCTTAATCTTGGTTTTAAATATTTAGAAAAATGAAGAAAAAAAACCCATAAAACTAATATTGGCTTAGTGCACTGTAATTTAAAGTATAAGAAACACGGAGAAGTGTTTCATTTCTTTGTACAAATCTTATCAAGAATAGTTTGAATAGTGTTTGCCTTCTTCTTGTGGTATATCTTAGGATACAAAGCAAGCATCTTTTTCTATGCCTTGGAGAATTGTCATACTTCTTTCTAAACTTGGAGACGCTTTCAACATTTTGCCCTTTCTGCTTTCAATACTTTCTCTGAGAATTCTCTTAATGCACAGTATTTTGCCCATGTCACTTCCTCTGAGTCAGGGGTTTTTAACCAGGGGTCTGTGAGCTTGAATTGAAATTCAAAAAAACATTTTTCTTGTGGGGGCATGTTGGTGCAGGTGTGAAATATTTTTAAATAATACACAGTATAGTGTGGACTTAGTAAGGGGTGCTTGGTTTTCACCTGACTGGCAAAGGGGTCTGTGGAACAAAAAAGGTTCTTAACCTCTGCGAATCATCTTCGTCATTTCCTTCACAACCACTTTCCTAGTTTTTGTCAATAGGTGCACCTTCAGTAATCTCCTCTAGCTGCATATCTAGGGTCTCTTGAACAGGATTAGTGTCAACAGTCCCACAGTCAGCTATTTCTACTATAACTCCATTTATGTTTGATTTGAGTTTCATTTCCAGTATTATCGCTTTTCATTTCTTTTCTGCTCTTTGATCTTTATAAGCCAATTCCCCCTTTCAGTTATCCATTTTTGTAAAATATCATGTGAATTTATCACTGGGAGACAAGGTGGCAACCCATTGACCTGCTTTACCATGTGTGCGTGAGCTCAATAAGAGATGTGCAGTGACCAAATACCAGCAGGCTTTAAAAGAAATGATGTCATTGATCATTGAACCTTTGTGCATCTCTTATTCACACAGTGATTTGTAAACTGAAGAGGTGGCCACAAAGTTTGTACCATATATAATTACTCATATTATACAGTGGTATTTGAAATATATTTTTGGGGAACTGCTGTTTTTTAACTAAACCATGGTAACTGAAATTTGTGCATATCAGAACCATGGAAAACAAGGAATTCCTACAAATTCCTGATTTTTCCATTGTTTTACCTTGGACTATGTCCTTATGTCAAATATTTAAATATAAGTTGAAGCAAATGAATCATGATAGAGATGCATATGAATTAATTTTGGTTTGGGCACAAATAAAGCATTAAATACTAAACAAATATGGTTATTAAAAGAGCCAATTAGAAATGTATCTTGTCCTGGTGTTGCTTGGAAGCTCCTGGGATATTTAAAACACAAATGTATGTAACTGAGTCACAACATAAAAAGCATACAGAGTGGCATGGGGCACATACCTAGGCTATATAAAATCCATCCTTGGGACATTTATGGGCTTACAAATTTTGAGTAGGGAAGGGAAAATCTTCACTGGAGTGTTCTGCATGAGATTGGATAGGAGAGTAATGTATAAAACAGATGTCAAGCATTATGGAAAGATTTGTTAGGAGGCTACATTATTTGTTATTTTAGTAGGGCACTCAATTACTTCTGCAATGAGTTATTGAGGCAATGTTGGTAGTAATTGAGCGAGGGAGAGAAAGAGAAAGCCAGCGAGCTTTGGAGGTAGAAGGACTAGGAATTGTCACCTGGAGATAAATAAGGAGAATGGAGTCATTTGGACTCAAGGGTGATTTCAAGCTCTAGTGATTTGCAGAAACCTGAAAGTGTACCCATCTTCACAATATACGAGTGATGTTTAATGCTATTCATTTGAACCAAAGAAAAATGATTGCTAGGTTATCTCAGCAGTAATAACCACATGCCATATTCCATGGTCATTCACCTGTATTGCTGGGTCCCTTCATTTATAGATTATCATTAAAATATAAAGAGCAGATGATAAGATCTGCTCCTTTAAACTTTTTTCATATACTGTGTGGGTTACTTATCAGGCAACACAAGTTCTTCCCTTTCTCAAAAGCGTGAAACAAATTCTAAATATTTGTTGTAAAGAAATATATTCCAAGAAGAACACAAAAAGTAGACAGGTTTCATTTGTTTTATAATTGTGTTTATCCACAAATATTTTAAATATATTGTGGCATATTTAAATTATTTTTTGTTTTTGTTTTGGTGAGGAGATGCTTTGTAATAGAGGGGCAACAAATCAAGGCTTCCCCATCTTCCCACATCACAGTTTTGGAAAGTCAGAGATGTGTTGTGCACATTTTTAGCTTTTCTTAGTCTGTTTGTCATCAGTGATCATATGTTCCTCATATTCTCAGCTTCACAAATGCCATAGTACCTCTTGAATTTTTCTCATTACATGTGTTTGCCAACTTTTGTCTTCAAGGGAAAGGTTTTATAAATGCCATAATAGTTCAAATCCAGAGAACTTATAATTATATAAGTTGAACCATGGAAAAAAATGGATTTAAGAAGAAGAAGAAATACTTAGCAATATTAGAACAATATTGCCAATAGAGATTATTAATGCTTTTGTTACCATAATCCAGTTTGCCTGACAACCATAGCATATTCTTTAATCAATCAAGCATAAAAACATAATACATGGTTACTTTTCTTACCCAGAAGCTCTGATACTATAACATTTTCAATTGCAGCTCATAAATGTCTGTTGTGTGATATGCTAGAGTAGACAAGGCTTTTCTAACAATACAAGTAAAGACATGATATTAAAACATGGTTGAGGCATGTGGTAGAGCATGTTGAAAGAGAGACCTGGAGTCCAATTCTGACTCTGCCTTTCATTTAGCTGTGTGATCTAGGAATAGTAACCATCCTAATTCTCATATTCTTCATTTGTCATTTGAGATAATAACAATTCTTTTCAAGTCAGAGTTTTGTCATGAAAATTAAGGAATAAATACAAATCCTACTACAAAACTTATAAAACACTATACAAATTTAAGCTTTTGTTATTATTTTGACTTATTAAAACTACTTTTTATATTAGAAAATATACTATGTATAACATCATCCCATCTATCAAACTCTTTTATATACTTTTTGCTAACAGAGGTAAAATTTAGGGGTAGGATCAGTAGAGAGATAAAATAAAACATTGAAAAGGATCTATTCTATGAGTACATAAACTCTCTGTCTTACATTTTTCTTGAAGAGTGATGGCCCATCTAAAGCATGTTGAGGTATCTAATAAAAAGTGTAGTACTGGTACAGGAATAGAGACATAGATCCAAGGAAATAAAAGAATTCCAAGAAACAAATCTGTATTTGTATAGGGTCATGTTATGTGATAGTGGTGACAACAAAAATCAGTGAGAAAATTGATAGATTTTTTTAAACAGATTGAACTGGTAATTTTGACTTTCTGTATAGGGAAAAATAAAATTAAACCCCTCTTTCAAACTAAATAGAAAAGTAAAACCCAGAATAATAAAAAATCTTAATGAGACAAATAAACTATAAGGTGAATAGAAAAATATATGGGAGAATATCTTTGTGATCTTGTGTATCTTTTCATAAAATGAAAAGGGACAAATCAAAAGGCAAAAAATGAGAACAACTTTTTACTATGTCAAAATTAATGATTTCTATTCAACCAAGAACACCACAGACAAAGTTATCAAGTGAGGAAACAGTGGAAGAAATTAGTAGAAATGCCTAAATCTGAGAAGGGAATAATATCTCAAATTAGCAAAGAATTCTTATAAATTAGCAAGAAAACTATAGGGAATCTAAAAGAAAAATAGCTCAAGGACACATATAGGAAAATCACAGAGTGGATCTAAATGGCTTTCAAGTAGAAAATGACATGAACAAGCTGATGGTATAATTGAAGAAATGCATATGGGATCTTACTTTCCTCCATAAAAATTGAACATTTTTAAAAATGCCTGATAATACTAAGCTTTAACAAGCATTTGGTAGAATAGAAACCCTCATAGACAACTCCTAGGAGAGTCATTTCTGAAAAATAGCATGGTAAGTGTATTAGTCAGGGTTCTCTAGGGAAACATAATCAACAGGAGATATCTGTCAATAATATGAGATTTTATAAGAGTCTCTTACATGACCGTGGGGATGCACAAGTCCAGGTTCTGCAGGCAGGCTGCAAACCAGGGGCTTTGATGAAAGTCCAATGAAGGTCCTTGATGAGTTTCTGCGAGACACTGGCCGTCCAAAGACGAGCTGGGAAATTCTCTCTGAATGCTGAAATCACTTCCCCTTATAAGGCATTCAACTGATTGGATAAAGCATCACTCATTGCTGACGGCAATCTTCCTGGCTGATGTAGATGTAATCAGCTATCTATGCAGTAAACTCACTGGTGACTGGAGTCCATAAATGTCCTTGTATTACAATTAGCTCAGTGCTTGCTTGACCAAACAACTGGGCACAATTACCTTGCTGAGTTGACACATAAGTCTAACCATCACTGAAAGCATATTCCCTCTGACTCAGCAATCCCACTTCTTAGTGTGTCCAACAGAGACACTTCCATAGGTCCATGAGGGAATGGGGTATCAAGAAGCAAATATGGTAGAACCATTTCTTAGTGTACAATGCAGTAATAAGCACTGCAGTCAATGCATGTGTGAGTGTGTATGTATGTGTATGAGTGAGTGTGTTATATCTCACTATAAACAGGTCCTAAGTACATGATGTTGGGTAGAAAAAGTGAAAAACAGGAAAAAATATAAATAATATATATATATAATAAAAACAAACTAAACAAGTATATAACAATAATATATATTAATTCAAACAGATATAAATAAATATATATTTTTCAAGAACATATCCCACTAAAGTCATATATAAAACACTTTAGATGGAGCTCCTATGGATAGTGGGGTACTAGAAAGAAGGGCAGAAGTGGAAAAATTAATAGCCTTGGATGAAACAGACCAATGATTATAGATGCCATGAATTAAGGAGTATAATTAGGTAAACTATATAGAAATTATATTCAATAAAAAGTAAAAATTAAACAAAATGTACTTCAATGATTTGATTGGAGAAGAATGCTATATTGACTTTTTGTTTGAGTTTTTAAAAAATCCTCATAACAAATATATCCAACAAAAAGATCATTAATATTGACAAGTGTAAAAAGTGAGAGGAAGAGCAAAATGAGACGAGCAGATGTCACACAGAATTGTAACTCATAGTAAGCTGTGCACATACTCCCTAAGGCAGACAAATACAGAATTGCCATCCCATTAATATTGCTAAATTGGCCAAACCTCAAAATGTTATTCTGAGGATGACATCTAATACAGATAGGTAAATTTTCTGACCTTCTAAATTTAAATTCTGATTTTGGGTAACTCTTGATTACCTTTAATAAAGATTATTAAATTTTTTGTGGCCTGGACCTCTTGGTAGTCTATGAAACCTTTGAGCCTCTTCTCAGAAAAATGTTTATAATTACGCAACATAAAATATTTAGCATTACAACGAGAACTGCATATATTGATCTTTAGTCACCATTATCATAGAAGAAAATAACATTTTTGAGGAAAATGTATATATCATTTTTTTTTTATAATCGTAAAAATGTGGCTTATGAAATACTACCAGGAAGCAAGCTATATACAGAATTTTCATGGCAATCCAATATTCGTTTGCTAGTTCAAAATTTTATTAATAAGCTTGGATATCATTTCTGTTTCTCAGCAGGAAGGCAATGATAGGTTCTAAATGTTTGTAGACAAATACAGGTTCTTGTAAATGCTTTTGCACAGCAGTGGTTCCTCATGTCCATGAGTTGAATTGACTACCCTTGTTGCCTGGCAACACTGCTTGGTGCCGACAACCTGACAGTCGACTGAATTGAAAGAGTCAAGTTGAATATGGAAAGTACGGTAGTTATTTGTCTAGACTGAGATTTGCTGGGATTTCTATAACTTGTGAAAAATACTGGCCTTGGGAGAACTCGTTTTTGTTTGTAACCCCATTAACATAATAGAGGCAGGATATGAGTAAACTGTCTGCTGGACCCATCCTGTCTATTTATAGTCAGGAATGGTCTCAGGCAGCGTTAGGCTGTGGCTTGGATTACTTTACCTATGCAGGTTCAGGTAAAGAGTAAAGAATAATCTTCTGGAAAGTATTTCAGGAAGCCAAGCTTCAAATCTTCTCTTCTATCATAAAACTTAATTATATTTGGAAGCAGTCTGGTCACCTAATAACCTAGGCATCAGAAAGCATTTCCTTTTTGTTTTTTTTAAACAGATGTTGCTTCTCCATTCAGTCAGTTAGTTGGTCAATATTTAAGCCAAGCCTAATGTTAGACACAGAGCATGGGGGAAAATGAGGAACTATATTCTTTTTCATACTTAACTGCCTATTTTGCTTTCACAATTAGCAAGCTGAGAGATGGAGGTAAATGAATCTTAAGAAATGCATGCATTGTGCCAGTTCAGAATAGCACATTGTTTTTGGGAAACACTTATCCTTGGGTTCTAATTGCACTAAAACAGTTTCAGGGAAGATACCCCTGAATTGCCCAGCCCATTCTATTTTCATCATGGTATTTTATACTAATACCAGTATCCCACTTCTTTGCCCTCAATTTCTCTCCTTCCATTGCTCTCAGAAGTCTGTTAACCATGTACCTATACTCCTTTTCATTCTCGACTTTCTTATAATTCTCTTACATAATAATCACTTTATTAACTTTAAAAGTTTTCTTTTAATATTTTTTTCACATTCCTTTTTCCACTCACTCTATTTTAAAATTCGTATAAGATATATCATACTAATATGCAGCGTGTTTGCTTAGTACATACTTTGAAAGATGACTCTGGATATTCTACTATCCAAAGAGTGCATCTACATTTTATATAATATGCAATATAAAATTGGACTTATAAAACAAGAGGTGCCATGGTTCATCTGTCCCTTCTATTGAAACCTATACTTGGTGCTGGAGTTTGTAGGTGTACATCCAGAGACTGGAGTCTTTGGGCTGTCCATGTGCCAGCTGGCCCCGGAATCTTGGTGGAGCTGCAACTCCTACTCTACCGCTCAATGGACTCACCCAGGACACCTGGTGGAGAGATGATGATGGACAACGGCCATCCCAGGGAATGGAGAGAGTCTGCAGCTGCAGGCAGGATAATCCCATCCATCTTATCCATGGGATATAAGCCCCCTCTCAATTGGAGGTGGAGTGGACATCACCATCCTAGACTCCTCAGGATTGTGGGAAGAGCTATGGACTAGAGTGGACTTCCTAGTATTCTATTATAGACATATTGTGATTCAAGAAATGGAAGAAATTACAACATTAATGTGGAGCCAGTGGCCACTGGATGCTCTGGGGGCAGGGAGAAGGAAAAGCAGTTGTAATATAGGGGCTTTTTCGGGACTTCGGAATTGTCCTGAGTGACAGTGCAACGACAGATATAGGCCATTTTATATCATCATATAACATGCAGAACTGTGTGGGAGAGAGTGTGGTCTACAATGTGAACTATGGTCCATGCTTAATGGCAAAGCCCCAGGATGTGTTTATCTGTTGCAGGTGATGTGCCACACTAATGAAGGATGTTTATGTGGGAGGTTGTGGGAGGTGGGGCATATGGGAATCCCTATATTTTTGGTGTAATATTTATGTAATCTAAGTATCTATTAAAAAAATAAAAATAAATTTATTTAAAAAAACACAAAAAAACAAGAGGTGCCATTTGATCCATGGTTTGATCAATTGGACATAAAGAACTGGGCAATTTCAAGTCTTTATAGTACTCCTAATCCATAACTGTGAAATGTTATACTTGGAAGAAAGTATGAAGTATGTGATGCATTAGAGTATGAACTTTCAATTAAAATTCCATGGTTGTCTTACTATTGAGCTTGATAAATCAACTTGCACTTGTTTTAAATTCAGCCACAAAACCCTGTTGGTTGATTTGTTTTTGACATTGGGTTCTGCAGACTTCCTCCCTCTCTCTCCCCCTCCCTACTCACACATATGCTCACACACACAAAGGACAGTTTTCTTTACTCTAAATTTTCTTTGTTACCTTTGCATTCCTTGGCTTACATATTTTCTTTATTAAAATTAGTGATAGGCAACAGCTGTAGCTCCGTGGTTGAGCATCCACTTCTCAAGTATGAGTTCCAAGGTTCAATCCTTGGTACTTCCTAAAATAAAAAAAGTAAAAAATAAAAAATAAATAAAAATAGTGAGAAAAATCAGTTTATACAGATCTTCTTATAATTTGAGTAAAAAATTCTTCTCCAGGGACATCGTAATATACATGTTAGCATAAAAATAATAATACTAGCAAAATCTTTTAACATATATGTATGGATATTTAAAATATTTATTTTCCAATGCACTTCTGAAATGTTTATGAATAAAAATGTGTCATGCTTGGTCTCTTTTTTCTGCCTTTACATTTCTACTTGATAAACATTTTCTATTTCCTTAGTTATAATATTTAATCTTGCATCTTCACATATTTCCATTAGTTATTTTTGCTAGCCTGTAGTCAGATTGTAAACATTTCATCATTTTTCCTTGAGATTATGAACTTAAAATAGCATATATGTCCTTTTAGTTCTTCATTCTAGTTTAAAATCAAGACTTTTCTTTAGTTTACTGAAAATAATTTGACTTTAAGTCTACTACCAACTAAATACTTTTCTAAAAGCATTTTCTACAAAATCCACTACTACACTATAGGGATTAATAATTAAATACAGCATCTTCTAAATGTTTATAAAAATTTTGTTATTTAATCTTGTCAAGATATATTTATCTGTTACTCCTGATTTAAATAAAAATAGACTAAACAGTTACTTAATTAGTAAAAATTGAAATTGTTTTGTTGTTTGAGGATTTGTGATTCTTGGTTTATTGAGATAGGTAGCAAATTAGGTTTAATCATGTCAATTTTTCAATTTCACCCTGCAAGTATATTTTTTCTTTATTTTGGATATGGTTTGTGTAGTAATTTATAACAGTTTTGATCATTTTAATTCCTATGTTTTCTTTGTAAAGTGTTGGGTCAGATGCATTTTCACCCATTCTTTGCTTTTCATTTGTATCTGGCTCCATTTTCTTCACAGGTTGGTTTACTGGACTCCCATGCTTCTAATAAAATTGAAGTCCTTTTATGCCCATCATTTTAACTTTTAATTTTTCCATTTCATTATTTAAATCTTGCTCTTTGGAGACTCATAAGTCCCTTTTGGTCTTCAGACTCAGTCAAAAACAAGTAAAACGGCTGTTCATTATACATGTATTTGAGGTACATTGAGTTTTCCAAGGGAAATAATAGTCCTTAAAATATTTGAAGGATAAAGTAAAAATTTGGGGGGTTCTAGGCAGGCCGGGAAAGGTCTGCATCTCATCTCTCTCAATATTAGAAAGTGATTTATTTTTGATTAGCCTGTCTCCCACCACTTTTTATCTTCTAAAGGAAACCTAAAAAAAAAAAAGAATGAGATTGGATTCTATTTTAACTTAAGTCTTTACCAAAAACTACAAAAATCCCATTGAAGTCTGGCGAATATGCTCATCAGTCTCCTTGTTTTGAATGGTCAGCAGGGCTCCTCTCCATATAAATTCAGGCTGATCTATTTACTGATCCTTGATAGGTGTCAAAGACATTGCCATTAGACCAACAACTTTTAGTTTTTCAAACATTCTTCTAAAGGTTAGAATTCTTGGTTCCACTCTTGTAGGTACTACCGAAACAAACCGCAGTAATTATTACATAACCACTCTTGTCTCCGTGCATCCTTAGAGAGATCCAGCTATTTCTTCCTTTCTCAGCTGTCTCTCCTGTCCGCCCTTCCATCATCCTCTCTCACTAAGGGCTCCTTTACATCACAGCCTGCATTGATCTCTCCTTGCTCTGAAACATCCCAGTGAACTTATAGTCAGTGACAATTATTATATTAACTCTTTTATATTTTTATGTTATATCTCTCCAAATGAATTACAAAAGCACCTAGAAGTCAGAGAAAATGACTTAAAAGTTTTGTATGCCTGGTAAGTATATATAATAGATGTTGCTAAATACTTTTGAATAATTACATGACTAAATAGTAATGCAAAGAGAAGATCACCCAAATGAGATTTGAAGGAACTAGGTTCTTATCCAAATTTCCCAATAAATACTTGGGTTACCTAGGACAAATATGTTACTTTATCTAGATCTCTGTTTTCTCATAAATAGGAGGAGAGATTTGGGTCTCTTTCTGCTTTATGATTTCATAAAGAGATGAGTAGGACAAGTGAATGGGAGAATGAAAAAAATGAGAGGTTGTCAATGGACAAAGGTGATCAAAATACCTAAGAAACATTCAGTGTTAGGTTCTACAAGTGATTTCCGGCTTTAAACGTGAAAACCAAGCACTGCAGCCCCTGCTCATGAGAGAGAGAGTAGTGATAGCGTGAATTCAGAAGACAGGAGTTCAAGTTTATCTCTTCTTCTAGCTTTGTGATCTTGGACCATTGATTTACTCATTTTGGGCCTTCTTCATTTTTTTATATGTAATTGTATAATATCTAAATATATAAATAATAATATTGGATAGATTTTTCATAATTATTAAAAGGAATATTTATTAAATAAGTTTGAAAATATAAAGAAGTTGCACAAACAGTAATACCAATATTTTACTATGTAAGTGACCTATATACACGATTCCTAATTTTTGGCTCAATAATTTTTGTTATTTAAACAGACATTTCCTTTTTCCCCTAAACCTGACTGGACTAGTTTTATTTTGAATGACTTTATAAAGGCTTGGAACCATGAATTTTCTGGGCTAAGTTAATCAACAAAAAGATAAATACATCTTGCCTGTTTTTCAAATTCATTCTTATGTTTATTTCTCTGTACTTTATTGAGAACCAAATGTTGGTGGTTATCATCTAAAATATGTCAATGCATCTGTGGAATCTTGCACATGAGCAGGAAAGAATAAATCTGTAACATTTCTGGGTGTTAATTAGAAAGGTATCTGAATGAAATTAAGTGATGTTAACCTATGATTTATGTTTCATGTTCTATAGCGTTTTTGCTTTACTTGATAACTGACTTTTATTCCCTCTCTGTGGAATATTCCTAAAAATTCTTTTTGCATCTAGACAGTTAATAAATAACATTTGTTCTCATGTTGCTAGTTTTTCTAAATCAAACTCTGGGGAATTGAAACTAATTTATCAGTTCCTTTTCAGTTGGGATATTTATAGATAACCTCATAAGATAAGTTCTATTTTGCTAACACTATGCTCTAAAAATTTTTAACATTCATAGATTTGTCATTTGTACATATAAAAATAGCTTCTTATTTTTTTACATGCATATGTATAATTCATACTTAAAGGAAGATGAAGATGAGGTTAGGGGTCACAAAGAGAATTGTGCAGATCAGTATGCTCCTCTCTCACAGTATGCTCCTCTCTCAGCCCCAGTGGGCATGTTGGATCAGATGAGGAAGATGTTTTACTGGAATTGACCATCCGTATAAGA
>JAQZBX010067289.1:0-15967 GCA_029593785.1 Cabassous unicinctus
CCAGAGAGAAATGAGCCCTGGGAGAGAGACAAGACTTGTCCCAGCCTGTGCCTGAGATTGGAAGAAGCTGGGACCACAGAGCCTTGGGAGGAGGAGGAAGACTGAACCTTCGCAGAGATAGCTGCCATCTTGCATCAACACGTGACAACAGACTCTGGGTGAGAAAATACCTCTTATGGTACCTTGAGTTGGACTATTTAGGGCCTTGTGACTGTAAGCTTCTACCCAAATAAATACTCTTTATAAAAACCAACTGATTTCTGGTATTGTACATCAGCACCCCTTTGACTGACTAATACAAAGCCTCAACAAGGTCATGTCCAGCAGCAGCACAGGCATCTGGCAGGTCCAGCACCAAAAGCAACATTGTAAGAATAACTTTTCAAAGCATTCCCAAAGATTTTCTATTTAAAAAACCAAACATTTGTAGAAGGAAGTATGGATTTTTTTAAAAGTGGCAGATCAACTTCATGAAACAAAAATCTTTACAGAATAAAGAATTCATTACCAATTGTCTCACATTTGTCTCATTAGTAGAAGTTAGAAATAATCAGTCATCTCCTGCCAGCCATCTTCCATAAATCCCACAGCTTGGCAGGCCCTTTTATTTTGTGAAATGAGTCCAGTTAATTTTGATGGTGTTATGTTCATAACTAGCTCTAAAACTAGAAGACTTAGGAAAGAAACATGTCTAGCAGAAGGAGCTGCTAAATATGGCAGGAATTGGTCAAATCTTAAGAAGAACACAATAGTCAAAAGATATAGTCTTTGTGACAACATGGATGAACCTTGAAAACATCATGTTGTGTGAACTAAGCCAGATACAAAAGGACAAATATCGCATGACTTCAGTGATATGAAATAACTAGAATATGCAAATGCATAGTCAGAAACTAAAATGCATTCCCTATCCACCCTGGGGTGGGGGTTGGGAATGAGGAGTTAATATTTAATTGGTTCAGAGTTCTGTTTGGGGTGATGGAAGAATTTTGGTAATGGATAGTGGTAATGGTAGCACAACATTGTAAACATAATTAGCACTGATTTGTATATTTGAATATGGTTTTAAAAGTGGAAATTTCAGGTAATATATATGTTACTAGAATTTTAAAAAATTTTAAATCACACTGTACAACACAACAGTGAACTCTAATGTAAACTATGGATTATTGTTGTTTGTACAATTATAATAATATTCTTTCATCACTTAGAACAAAGTTATCATACTAATGCAGGGTGTTCGTAATGGTGGGAATAAATGGGAACTCTGTTTTCTGTGAGATTTTTCTGTAAATCTACAACTTCTCTAATAAAAATTATGTTTTAAAAATGACTACAAAGCCATATGACAACATAAAAGGGGAAAATCATGATAATAAACTATAGATAATTAAAGATTTAAATATATATATATGTAGTCTTTGAAAGCATCTCTTGACCTTTTAGAAAAATAGGGCCAGGGAGACTCACATACAGTCTGAATTTGATAGAGGAAATATTCCCCTACAGAAAAGGGTTGCTGGGACCTCCAACAACTTCTGCAGTAAAATTTCAGCCTACTTAGACTCCATGCCCATGCACATAAATTAAAATTTAGGATTACAATCAGTTCTCTATTGTCCATCCTGGGGAAGAATTGCAACAAACCAAATCTTTTTTTAGAGCACTCACTTTTGTCCATTATTAAAATAATCCAAGTTAATATAAGAACACTTAGAAAATAATAGTAGAGAAAAGAATAAAAGAATTCACCAACTGTCCTATTACTCAGATAACTACTGTTTATATCTTCTGGTGTATTTCCTTCATCTTTCTTTTATAAATATAATGAGTTATATTTATTAGTTTTATTTGTTCTATACATTGTTTTAGGTAGCCAAAATAGTCACTTTGCACACTTCTTTGTTTTTTTCATTTAAAATCATATCACAAGTGTCTCCCTGTGTTTACGCAAGCTTCCTAAACAGTGTTTTCAATGGCTGCATGGATTCCTAATCCTTAATCGGCTCCTCCCAGAATCAGCTGGTTTCTGCTTAGAAAAGGCAAGCTCATTTTATCATAAAACAGCCATGGCTGGGAAAGGAAATCTGCTGCCCCCAAAACTCATAATGCATTTCATTACCTTTGGATTATCAGTTTGGAATTATTCACATCACTGCCCTTAATTATCCACCTCACTGCCTTCTTCATTAGCATGGAGGGTGGAACCACGGCTGAACTGTATTCTCTTTAGAGCCTTAGTCGCTTCTGATTAGTGAGTTGCTTAAAAAATGGCCTGAGCCCAAGCAGGCCAATGCTGGTTAGAGCCGTGTACAGGCAAAGCATTTCATTTATATTCTGTCACCGGGTCAGCGAGAAGGCGATGTAGGGTAGTGGGGTGGGAGTGGGGGAGGAGTGAGGGACAGCAAAGCCTAAATGACTGCTTCAGCCCTCCACGCCCCTCCCCGCCCCTCCTCCCCTCTCCTCCTGGCTCCCGGAGCTCGCTCGCTCTCTTTATCCAGCTTTCTCCTCTGCAGAAGAAAACAGTTCTGCTGTGCAAGCTTGTGTGTGAGACAATGGCAACCTACAATAGAATAATACTTGTCATTCCTCCACCTCACTGGCCCTTCCGCCACTCGGGATGGCCTCTCACAAAAGGCCCAATCTGACCCCCAAGGCAGACCTAAAGCTAATTCAAAGCAGGGATTTAAATGGATTTAAGCTGAGCAAACCAATGACCACAAACCATCCACACTCAACTTACTAACCTCTAAGTCAAACCAAAGCAGTGGTTTTTTTCTTCTTAAAACGTTAAGGGGAGCAGGTAAACGAACTCAATCTCAAAGGCATAGACAATATTTTCAAAGGCTTGAACCAAAACATAAACTTCCAAAGCAAAAGGGAACTGTCACAATACTCCATTATTCAGCACGAGCTCCTGTCAAAAGCACTTTATTTGGAAATGACATACCTTTATAAGCCCTTTACCACTTTGAAGGAATTCCCGATAGATAGGCTTATTTTGTTTTCTTAGACATTAGCCTGTAAGCACTGTCGCTGAGTGCTGCTTTTTAAAAGCCTGGCAATATAATAATCTATTGGTGTGCTTCCCACCCATTGCTCAAAAATATATATGTAAAGTATCCTGTCCCTGGCCGGGGCTCGTTGCTCACCAGCTGGGACAGTCAGAGGCTGTTTGCTCCCCAGTCCCAAGGCTAACAGAGGCTCCTTGTCTGGAAGGAGGCAGCCAGGAAGTGCCTGCTGCTCCAGTGTAAACGTGGACGTTCACTGGAGAAGTCAGGCTGTCTACAGAACGAACACTGAACAGAAGCTGGAGCATGCGGGCAGGGGCTGCAACAGTGACAAATAGGAAGTTGTAGGCAATAGCTGAGCTCCAGGCTGATTCTGCTTTATTAGCCTAAAGTTTCAGCAAGATTGAAGGAAGTGACTGATTTGTATGATAGACTATTTGATCTTCAGGAAAAATTCTCTCAACTTTTCCGCATCACTCCTAACAGGAACCTCTGAAAAACTCTTCTGTGGTCGCTTTGCATCAACTGCACTTCCATCTATCCCATTTGTAAATATATTTTTCTAATATGTTTCACTTGTATATTTACATACTTGCTTATTCATTCTTTTCAACAAATATTTGTAAACTACAAACTATGTGCTAGGACATACCTTGGAGAGCACAGTAAACAAGAGCACGCGTCTTGGCAGAGCTCTCTTTCTCACACACAAACACACACACACACATGCACACACATCAAGCACTTGCTAAATATCAGGTATCTTAGTTTACCAGGGCTAGTGTAACAAAGTACCACTAGTTGGTTTAAACAACAGAAATTTATTGTCCTACAATTCTGGAAGCTAGACATCCAAAATCAAGGTGTCAGCAGAGCCATGTTTCTTTTCAAAAGAAACAACCCATTCCATGCCTCTCTCCATGCCTTTCCTCTGGTGTTATGGTTTGAAGCTGTATAGACACGAGAAAAGTATGTTCTTAAAGATAATCCATTCCTGGGGATGTAAACCAATTGTAAATAGGACCTTTCGATTAGGTTACTTCAGTTACGGCATGGCCCAGGGAGGGTCTTAATCCTCTTACTGGAGTCTTTTATAAGAAAATGAAATTCAGATGAAGAGAGAAATCCACAGAAGCAAGAAGCTGGAAGCAACGAAACCTGGGAGAGAAGGGAAAGACCAGCAGACGCTGCCATGTGCCTTGCCATGTGGCAGACGAGCCCAAGATCACTAGCAGCTGGTCTTCAGGGTAAAAGCATTGCCTGATGATGCCTTGATTTGGACATTTTTCTCAGTCTTCAAACTGTAAGCTTATAAACTAATAAATTCTTATTGTTAAAAGCCAACCCATTTTATGGTATCTGACATAATTTGCCCAGGAGTCACACAACTCACAGTTGGCAAAGATAGGACATATAACAAAGTCTGTCTGATTCCAAAGTCATTTGCACTGCATTCTACAGCCTCTCCAGTATCTGCTGAATGCAGTAATGACCTCAGTGGTCAAAGAAAAGGCTTCTGGACATCTCATACACTCCTACAAGATAGTGTGTTCAAAAGTGGACATCTGAGAACAATGGGAAAAGCCAAAGTTGGTGTTACAAAATTTCTTCACAAAAAAAATTATATTTTATGCCAAATCCTGGAAGGTTCAAACTAAAGGAGAACTTAAATCTTTTCTATTTGGAACAACCTAAGATCCAACAACAAAAGAAAGGTTAAATAAAATCATATGTTCATTTAATGGGACATTATACAGAATGAACCAGAGCCACATGTATCAAATGGACTGGCCTCCAAACATGATATTAAATTTTGAAAAAGTTGAAGGATAAGAATAGCAATACCATTTATTTCAAGAAAAACAAGCAAAATGATGCTATATGTTATTTATGGACAGATATAGTATAAAATATACATGGGAATGATAAACACTAATATTGAGATACCAATTATTTCTGGGGATGAAGAGAGGAGAATGGCATTAGGCATAAGTTCAGATGAAGTTCAAAAATATCTTAAAATCATATAAATAAGTAGAGTAATAGGATTTGTTAGAGTGGGAGGTAGGCACACACATGATTGCTATTCTACATGATTTTCTATTTGAAAATTTCATAATTTTGTAAAACATCTAGTCTATCACCCTTATTTTACACTTAAAGAAACAAAGGTCAAGGGAAGTAGATAAGTCCAAGGTCACATAGAAAATAATAGAGTTGATACCAAGTCTCCAATGCTCTGCATTGTTTCTGCTATGCCTTTGGATACCCAGTAGATTCCTTTGAGCTCTTCCTTAAACTACAATTTAAGAATTGTGAAGCTGTGGTGTAACAAATGGATTGGCCTACCCTCTTTTCCATGATTCATGTTTCTGGGCTCCCAGTTCTCAATCCCCATGACCTAAGAGCTACAGACATTTTAACACTTGCAAACCTGAAACTGGAAGTTCAGAGGACCAAAAAGCCGCTAGCCAAATTGGTAGAATGATCATTAACTGTAATTCTGACAGTTGGGTTAGCAATTTCCCCAGATATCATAAACATCATTAGAAGGTTCAAGTTACAACATAGGAGATAGAAGAAGGAGAACAGACATCTCCTAGAGATAGGAGTGGTGACAGCAACAGCAGAGAAAGAAAAAATTCAAATAGTAGATAAAAGCATTATAGTCCAGGCTATTCAGTATATGCGGCAATCAGTTAAATAGAAATAAAATAACTTTAAAATGTTGTGGGGCAGCAGTTCTTAAATCTGGTTGCACAGGAGAATTAGAGCAGAAACTTTTCCAAAACCATCCATATCTATTACCCACACCACTAAATCCCATTAAACTAGTATGGGTTTAGCCCCAGGTATTTCTATAAAGCACCTCAAATGATTCTCATGTGCAACCAGTGTTGAGAACCATCATTTTAGGGCATTAAGTAGCAAAATTCAGCTACTAAAATAATTTTTTTAGAGGAGCACATAACTCCCTAATGGTATCAGGTATAAAGGTTGTACTTTGTATACATATGTGCATGCATGTATGTCTGTCTGTTTGACTCAGTTTGGTACTCAATAACTCCCTCACTCCAACTCCCAATCTTCTATGTCCCATGTAAAGATGCTCTACAGTTACTTTCTAACACTTCAGGGAGCTTACTTAAGTCTCTCTCCTATCTCCATCTCAAACCTCCTGGTCTCATCCTAAAGTTTTCCATTGTTCTTATTTTCATGTTTCTGTTTCCACAGCTCTGTTCCACTTCTTTAGAGTAACATTTCAGGTGGGTTTTTTGTCTTTCATTACTGGCTTCATTCTCAACATCGGTGTGGTAGATTGAATTACATACCCCAATTTAGACTTTTTTCTTTTTCATCTTAATCTACATTCCTATGGATGTGAACCTGTTGTAGATAGGATTTCTTAAAGATGTTATATTAAGTTGAGGTGTGACTCAACTGAGTGAGGTTGGTCTTAATCAGGATTACTGGAGTCCTTTATTAACAAAAGAAATTCAGACATAGAGAAAGTCATGGGGAGGATCTAGAAGCCAGAAGGCAACAGAAACTGAAAGAGTAAAGAGAGGATATTGTTATGTGATGTAAAACTGGGATACAAGCCAAGGAACCCCAATGATCACCAGCAGCCAGCACCAAAAATGGTACAGACTTTGGGGAGACAGCATCTCCTTGCTGATGCCTTGATTTTGGACTTCTTCTAGCCTCAAAACCATGAGCCAATAAATGCCTATTGTTTTAGCCAATACATTGTGTGGTATTTGTCAAGGTAGCCTGGAAAACTAAGACAACTAGCTTCCAGATTTGCTTAGCCTCACCCTCTCTAAATATTAGTGTATCCTTCCCACTTCCTTTAGCTGAGACTCTCAGAACTCATTTCTTGGGACTTCTTCCTTCCTGAAAGTAAAGTTCAGACAACACATACTCTCTTTTTTACTCAGTTAACTTAGCAAACCTGTATATCTTTAATAACTCCAACTTAATCCACAGCATTATCAGGCACTAAGAGTGGCCAGTGTGAATATGGGTGGTATGAAATGGATTGGCCTACTCTCATGTCCCTAAACGGGTCTGGGCTCTCCGTTTTCAATTCCCATGATATAAGATCCATACACATTTCAAAGCTTGGAGTCCTGAAGTTGAAGTTAAGACATCTGAAGATTCATTAGCCAAATGGGTAAAATAACCTAAAACAATGGAAGTGGGCCATGAATTCCATAAAAATTTTTCTAAGCTCATTGAGTTAAAAAGTATAATTATTATTATACTAATGAAAGTTGCCTTTCATTGAGCAACTCCATGTGCTGGGGTTAAATACTGTGCTAAATAGTTTATAAGATTAGATAGGTTGCATTAACCCATTTTGCAGATGAGAAAACTGAGGCTATCTGATTGTGGAAACCACCTGGTTAATAAATGCTGGAGTTAGTTAGGATTTTAGTTGGTGCCTCTCTGATTTACAAATCCCGTATTTTACCCTTTAGGTAGCAGCAAATCTCATTCATTCACATACAAACATAAACTCCTATGTTTCTTCTTGACCACCTCTTCCAATTCAGTTTCACTGAATTTTAAAAATTCCAGAAAGCATGAGGTTCACTAGAATGGGAGAATACTATTGAGACTCTTCACTTTAAAAAAAAAAAAAAAGTCCCTGAAAAAAACTGTAAAAGCAATTTGTGCAAAAAAAGTCAAATTTTCCCATTTGTGGATAAAAGACTTGAATGGACATTTCTCCAAAGAAGATATACAAATGGCCAAAAAGCACTTGAGAAGATACGCAACATCATTAGCTGTTTTAGTTTGTTAAAGACTGCCAATGCAGTATACCAGAAATAAGTTAGCTTTTACAATGGGATTTATTAGGTTAAAAGCTTACAGTTCCAAAGCTAAGAAAAATGTCCAAATCAAGGCACCAGGCAAAGCTCTCTCCCTGAAGGTCGGCTGCTGGAGATCCTGGACTCCTGCCACGTGGCAAGGCACAATGGCGGCTCTGCTGGTCTCTGCCTTCTCCTCCAGGCTCACTTTTGTTCCAAGCTTAGCTGTGGGTGATCAGGCACATGGCAGGACATAATGGTGACACTGGCTTGGCTCTCCCCTTTCCTCTGAGCCTCCTTACTAGTTCTGCTTCAGGCTGCTCCATCTGTGGCTTTTCTCTCTCCTGGGTTTTTTGTTTTCCACTCCTAGAGACTTTTCTCTATTACTGCAGCTTTTTCCTTGTGTCTGTGGCTTTTATTCCTCCTTTTATAAAGGACTCCAGTAAGAGGATTAAGACCCACCTTGGGCTACACCCTACTGGGGCAATCTAATCAAGTGGCCCTTAGCTGATCTAATCTAATCAAAGGTTCACAATAGGTTCAATTTAAGAACTTATTTCTGGGGTCTGCATAAAAGACTCAAACCAATGCATTAGCCACTGGGGAAATGCAAATCAAAAATCACAGTGATATAGCATTTCATACCCTCTAAGATGGTTACTAATGAAAAATTGGAAAATAACAAGTGTTGGGCAGGATGTGGAGAAATAGGTACATTAGTTCATTGTTTTGGGGAATGTAAAAAGTGGTGCAGCTGCTGTGGAAGACAGTTTGGCAGCTCCTCAGAAAGCTAAGTATTGAATTACCATGTGCCTTGGCAATCCCACTTCTAGGTATATACCCCAAAAGAAATGAAAGCAGGGATTTGAACAGAAATGTGCATGCTGAGGTTCATAACAGCATTATTCACAATTGCCAAAAGATGGAAGCAACTCAAATATCTATTAACCAATGAATGGATAAGCAAAATGTGCCGTATACATACAGTGGAATATTATTAATCCATAAAAAGGAATGAAGTCCTTAACCTTGAAGATATCATGTTGAGTGAAATAAGCCTGGCACAATAAGGCAAATACTGTATGATCTCACTGAAATTAAATATCAGAATATGCAAATATATACAATCAGAAACTAGAATATAGGGTACGAAGGGCCGGGGTAGTTTTAGGGAATGGGAAGTTAATACTTAATTGGTACAGAGTTTCTGTTTGGGGTGAAGAAAAAGTTTTGATAGTGGATGGTGGTGATGATAGCACAACATTATGAGTATAATTAACAGCACTGGATTATATTTGAATGTGGTTAAATGGGGAAATTTTAGGTTGTATATATGTTACTAGAATAAAATTCTTTTTAAAATATAGGACTGTACAACAAACAGTGAGCTCTAAAGTCTATTGTATAGTTAATAGTACAATTATAGTAATATTCTTTCATCAGTTGTAACAAAGTTACCATACTAATGCAAAGTGTTAATAATGGGGAAGAGGGTATATGGGAACTCTGTGTTTTCTGCATGATCTTCTTCTGTAAACCTACAATTACTCTAATCAAAAAATTATACTAAAAAAAATTTCCATTTGTGATTCCAGAGATATGTCCTTACCAAATGTTTTGTCCTAAAAAAAAAAGTCATTTAAAATTGAAATGTCCTCCATCCCTGATGGGGTGTGATTAACCTGTTCACTACTAAGGTAATGATCAAGAGACTATATCAGCCTGCACGAGAACAGTTTGAAATATCCTTACTTTCCCCCACCCATTCCCCCTGCCCAGACCCTAAGGGCACCTGAGCTCCTGAATCCATTTTTTTTCTCTCCTTAGATATAATTTTTATTAGAGAAACTGTAGCTTTACAGAAAGTCATGCATAAAATCCAAAGTTCCCATATACCATCCTATTATTAACACCTTGCCTTAGTGTGATACATTTGCTACCACTGACGAAAGAACACTTTTATAATTGTACTATTAACTATAGTCCATGGTTTACATTAGGGTTCATTGTTTGTGCTGTACAGTCTTATGATTGTTTTTTTTTAAAAAAAAAACTTTTATTATGATAATATAATACAACCTTAAATTTCCCCTTTTAACCACATTCAAATATATAATTCAGTGCTGTTAATTACATTCAAAATGTTGTGCTACCATTTCCACTATCCATTACCAAAACTTTTCCATCAACCCAAATAGAAACTGTATTAAGCATTACTTCCCCTTTCCCTACTCCCACCCCAGGCTAAATACGTTTCATCATGTAAAGTAAATACCTATGGCTCTTGCTGGTTTAATAAGGGAAAAATGGCAGATCTATCAAAGAGAGATGGCATTCTGGTTGTAAGGGCACTGAAGTCACACTCCAACCTCAGGTCTTGGGCTAAGGTGATATCTTGATGCCCTTCTAGAACAAGCAGCTCATTCCAGTGCCCAAAGAGTGTCAGGGAGATCATCTGCAGAGATGCTCTAATTACAAACTACTTACAGGGCCTCAGGAATTCCGCCCACAGCAAATGAATCAGACTCCATCTCATCCTTGTGTTCAGACTTTTATAAAATGTGCCTTTTTACCATGGGACCTTTCTCTACCAGATAAAATATGAACTCTATAGACATGCTTTTTGTTTTTTAACATGACCTACTAAGAAACATAAATTATTATTAGCATTATTTTATTACATAAACAAAATATCTTAATTAGTTCGGTAATGTCACCTGAATAAAACCTCCTTCTGATAAGCAAATTTCCAATCTTCAGTAAGCTATAAAGACTTTCTTGGAAGTTTATTATATCTGTCAATTATCTCTGTCTTATCATAAATGGAGTTAAAAAATAGCATGCAGTAAATATCTACAACACAGTAGATATTTAATAAGTGTTTTGTGATTAATTTATTGATTGATTATTTGAAATACATATTCTGCCTTTCTTGATCCATCCTCTAAGTTGGGTTTATGACATTTACAGTTTCCCACAATCGTGCCCCTCCCCCAGACATCCACTGGCTCTGTCTCCTTAGTTACTGTGCTCTTGCCAAGATGGGGTGTGATTAACCTGTTCACTACTAAGGTAATAAAGCAGTTAAAGAAAAATAGTCTTATTTTTTAAAACTACAATGGCAACAATAACAATATACTCCAGAAATAAGCAAGCCTTCAACAAAACAGTCTGTTTATGCTTGGGAAAAACCACCTGGGGTCTAACTCTACTCCCTCCTACCCCAAAATCACCACAGCTTATAACAAACAGTAACTCCGAAGAACCACAAAATTACTACCATAAAACCGCGCTAGCCTCTGTCTTCACAGACCCCTCGCCTATAAACAACATCCTCTTTGAACCAGCAAGGTACCAGTGTAGGGTTACTTCTGAGTCACACTGGTAGGGAAACTGTCTCCAGTTAAGCCCTTGTAGTAGCCAGGATAGAATTATTGTTTCCTCAACTCTAAGGTCCTGAAAAAGCCTCACGAAATGTCACTGAAACCATTGCCAGATATCGTGAGAGGAGTGGCTTCTGACAGCTCTGGTGCTGCCAGGTTTGCTGGGAACGTCCCCTTTGTCTTCATAAGCATGGTGAAGCCACAGCAGGCATGACTTGAACTCTATCCTAGCATAGTCCCTGACTGCACATACTGAGCATTTCAGTTAAAACTGCAGAACCCAACTTGGTTCCTACCCACAGGAATAAACTTTTGTAATATGAGTGACCTGAGTACTTGTACTCATTTTTAAGTTTTGTGATGCTGTTAAAATTATTAAAGTGAGGAAACTGAAGAAAAAAGTAATGCATGTTTATTTAAATTTTTTGGAAAATAAGGAATAGAATATAGTGGGGGTCAGCAAACTATGGCTCGTGGGCCAAATCTGGCCCATGACTTTATATGACTCACAAGCTACAAATGGTATTTATATTAAATGATGGGGGGGGGAATCAAAAGAAGCAATAATTTTTCATAATATATGAAATTAAGTTAAATTCACATTTCAGTGTCCATAAACAAAGTTTAATTGAAACACAGCAACATCCATTATGTATTGTCTATGACTACTCTGATGATTAATTTTACATGTTAACTTGGCTAGGTTATGGTGTCCAATTGTTTGGTCACACAGTTCCTTAGTTGTTGCTGCAGAGGTATTTTATGGAGGGGATTAACATCTACAAAAAGTTGCTTATATGTAAAGATTACCCTCAGCAATGTTGATGGGCCTCACCTATCAGTTGGAGGTCTTAAAAGCAAGAATTGAGGGATTCAAGAATCAGAATGAATTCTGCCTTGAGACTACACCCTCTACTTCCCTATCATCTCACCTACAGACTTGGTCTAAAGATCTCAACATCACACCTCTCAGAATTTCCAGCCTCTGACCTGCCATGTGGAATTGGACTTGCCAGCCCCCACAACTGAATGAGCCAATACTTTGTAGTACAGCTCAACACTCTCTCTCTCTCTCTCTCTCTCTCTCTCTCTCTGTCACTCTCTCTGTCTCTCTCTCTGTCTCTCTCTCAGTCAGTTGTCCTATTGGTTCTGGTTCTTTGGAAAACCCTAACTAATACAGATTTTAGTATCAGTACGGCTCTTGAGAAACAGAATCTTAAAGATGAGATTTCGGAATTGATTTTGGAGTCTTAGGAATTGGTTCTTTAATCTTATTAGATTTAAAGGCATTAATGACTATTTCCAATAATAAAGATGTCACTGACAGTCCATGGTGTGATGCGGCAATAGAGATATACAAAATATCACCAATGGATACTCTTCCTCAAATAGCTGTAAGAGGCAAGTTCTGGGTGACTGTATTTGATGCCTTTGAACATTTTCATCAAGTTAATAAGTATAAAGAGATTGGCTGGCTATTCCATAAATATGTTGGAGAAAATGGTGAAAAAAAAGAATGAGATCAAGGCTTCAAATTCCCAGTTCAAGCACTGTATAAATGACATGGAAGTTTCTATGTGTATCCTCAGTAGAGGAAAGGAGTAAAAATCAAATGGATAGCAGTGGATACCAGTCAGCCTCTTTCCCTAGCCACTCATGTCATTGCCCAATGGGCTCATGAGCAAAGTGGCCATGGTGGTAGGGATGGAGGTTATGCATGGGCTCAGAAACATGGACTTCCACTCACCAAGGCTGACCTACCTATAGACACTGACTGCTGAGTGCCCAATCTGCCAGCAGCAGAGATCAATACTCAGTCCCTGATATGGCATCATTCCCCAAGGTGATCAGAGAGGTACCTGGTGGTAAGTTGACTACATTGGACTGCTTCCGTCATGAAAGGGGTAGGGTTTTGTTTTTTCTGGAGTAGGCACTCACTCTGGATATGATTTTTCCTTCCCTTCACACAATGCTTCTGCCAAAACTACCATCCATGCAGTTACGTAATACCTTATCTACCATCATATTCCACACAGCATTGTTTCTGATCAAGGCACTCACTTCATAGCAAGCAAAGTGCACCAATGGGCCCATGGCCATGGAATTCACTGGTCTTACCATATTCCTCATCATCTTGAAGCAGCTGAATTGATAGGAGGGTGGAATGGTCTTTTGAAAACTCTACTGCTTCAGCAGATAATACTTTTCAGGGTTGGGACAATGTTTCCAGGAGGCCGT
The DNA here is from genome assembly GCA_029593785.1 of Cabassous unicinctus. Classification (NCBI taxonomy): domain Eukaryota; kingdom Metazoa; phylum Chordata; class Mammalia; order Cingulata; family Chlamyphoridae; genus Cabassous; species Cabassous unicinctus. The sequence goes on from JAQZBX010067289.1 coordinate 13,450, forward strand.
ATATGCTCTGAATCAGTATCTAATATATTGTGCTGTTTCTCCCATGATCAAGATTCATTGGTCCAGGAATCAAGGAGTGTAAATGGGAGAGGCATCACTCACTACTAATCTTAGTGATCCACTAGAAAAATGTTTGCTTCCTTTCCCTGCCACCTTATGTTTTGCTGATCTAAAGGTCTTAGTTCCAAAGGGAAGAATGCTTCCACTAGGAGACAACAACGATTCCTTTGAACTGGAAGTATGGCCACATTGGGCTCTTCATGCCTCTGAATCAACAAAGAAGAGAGTTACTATACTGGCTGGGGTAATTAATCCTGATTATCAAGGGGAAATTGGATTGTTACTACACAATGGAGGTAAAGAAGAGCATGTCTGGAATATAGGAGATCCATTAAGTCATCTATGGTAGATTGAATATATACCCCAATTTCATATGTTCTTAGTCTTAATCTACATTCTTTTGGGTGTGAACCCCTTGGAAATAGGACCACTTAAAGGTATTTTTAGCTAAGGTATGGCTCAACTAAATGAAGGAGCGTTTTAATCTGGATTACTGGAGGCTTTATAAAGGGAATCTAGAAGTTACAGTAGCAAAAAAAGAGAATACATTGCCATGTGAAACGAGACAAGGATTCAAGCCAAGGGACCCCAAAGATTGTGACAAGCCAGCACCAGAACACTACCAACCCTGGGAGGAAGCAAGTGTTCTAAATTCCAAAATTATGAGACAATAAATTTCCATTGTTTAAGCCAACCTATTTTGTGGTGTTTTTCATAGCAGCCTAGCAAACTAAGACTGTGTCTCTTGGCACTATCCTGCACTGTGATTAAAATCAATAGAAAATTCCAACAACCCAATCCAGGAGGCCTATTAATGGCCCATCCCTTCAGAAATGAAGATTTTCTCCCCACCAGGCAAAGAACCATGACCAGCTGATGTGCTTCCTGGGGATTAAGGGGAATATAGAATGGGTAGTAGAAGAAGATAGTTATATCAGCTATGACCATATGACCAGTTGCAGAAATAAGTACTGTAATTACTATGAGTATTTATTCCTTATTTAGTTATGAATATGTTTGTATGTGTATATATGTATGCATATAAATATGAATATAATATGAAATATCTTTGTTTTCATCCCTCTCATCCTCTTATCATATAACATAAGTTATACCAACTTTACATCATATTATTTAACTTATAGAATGTCAAAGAGAGGAGTAACCATCATCCAAGAGCTTGTATATTCTTCTAGGGAAAGGGTTGGTGTGTTTTTGTTTGTATGCAAGGCAGTTGTATCATCTTAGGTGGAAGTATGACTATATTATTGCCTTTATTTGGAGATAAAATATGGTTTAGAAAATGTGTGTCAAGCTGACAAGGGTGTCAGTTGTGTGTCAATTTGGCTAGGTTATGGTGTTCAATTGTTTGCCTAGTTGTTACTGTAGATGTATATCATAAATGGAATTAACATCTACAAGTAGTTGACTTTAAGTAAAGGAGATTACTCTCAGCAATATAAATGGGCCTCATTCAGTCAGTTGGAGAAACCCTCAGAACTGAGGGTTTCAAGAATCACAAGGAGTTCTGCCTCAAGATCACACCCTCCACTCCTCCCTGGTATCCTCTACAGACTTGGACTAAAGACTTCAACATCACTCTTCTCAGAATTTCTAGCCTCTAACTTGCCATATGGAACTGGACCTGCCAGCCCCCACAATTGTGTGAGCCAATTCTTTAGAGTAAATCTCTTGATATACATATGTATATGTCTCTATATATGTATGTGGTAGTTTGAAGCTTTTTTGGACCTTAGAAAATTATGTTCTTAAAGCTAATCCATGCTGTGGGTGTAAACCTTTTGATTAGATTACTTCAGTTAAGGGCCTTTTGTGTCTTGTTTGTTTGTTTAATTTTTTTTTATTAGTTTAAAGATACTTAGGTTACATAAAAGTTACATTAAAAAACACAGGGATTCCCATATGCCCCGCTCCCCATACCTCCCACATTTTCCCACATAAACAACATCCTTCATTAGTGTGGAACATTAATTGCAATTGATAAATGCATTTTGGAGCATTGCCACTGAGCATGGATTATAGTTTACATTATAGTTTACACTCTTTCCTACACAATTCTGTAGGTTATGAAAAGATATATAATGGCCTATATCTGTCATTGCAATGTCATTCAGGACAATTCCCAAGTCCTGAAAATGCCCCCGTATTATACCTGTTTTTCCCTCTCTTTGCCAGTTAAGGGCCTTTTGATTAAATTACCTCAGTAGGGCATGACCCAGGGTGGGTCTTAATCTTTTTACTAGAGTCCTTTATAGATAAGATGAATATGGAGAGACAGACAGAAAGAAATCCCCAGAGGCTGAGACAGAAACACAGAGGAGCAGAGAGAAACACATGGAAGCTGAGAGAGGAAGCCACCAAAATGAGGAAGCTGAAAGTGCCAAGACCCAGAGGAGAAAGGAGATACCACCAAGTGCCTTCCCATTTGAGAGAGAAG
>JAQZBX010067290.1:0-15963 GCA_029593785.1 Cabassous unicinctus
TGCAGCTGCAGGCATGGTAATTATATCCATCTTATCCATGGGATATAAGCCCCCTCTCACTTGGAGGTGGAGTGGACTTCACCATGCCAGACTCCTCAGGATTGGGGGGAGAACTATGAACTAGAATGAAGTTAACTGGTATTCTGTTACAGACATATTGTGATTCAAATAATGGAAGAAATTACAAAATTAATATGGAACCAGTGGCCACTGGAAGCTTTGGGGGTGGGGGAGGGAAAAGCATTTGTAATTCAGGGGCTTTTTCAGGACTTGGGAATTATCGTGAGTGACATTGCAATGACAGATATAGGCCATTTTACATTAGCATATAACATGCAGAACTGTGTGGGAGAGAGTGTGGTCTATAATGTGAACAATGGTCCATGCTTAGTGGCAAAGCCCCAGGATGTGTATATCCATTGAAGGTGATGTGCCACACTAATGAAAGATGTTTATTTGGGAGGTACTGGAGGTATGGAAAGAGGGGCATATGGGAATCCTTATAATTTTTGTGTAACATTTACAGAATCTAAGTATCTTTTAAAAATAAAATATATATATATATTAAAAATAAATAAATAAATAATTGAAATCCACCAGAAAAAAAACGATGAATTCTCTAGTGAAAAAATTGAAAACAGATCAATATTTCCTAATGTTTTCAAATTCGTTTATCAGGGGACTTAACTCTTATCATACAAGGACTTTTCAACAATATGTACTACTGATTCAATATGTACTGCAGTATCATGGTCATTAGGTATAATGTGATTTCAATGAAATAGATTCCCCAGATTTAATACATGTAAAACACTTAAATCCATGGTTAACACTCAATAAATGTTAGCATTTATGATGATGACAATTGCAATAAACTTTGATATATTGGCCCATTATATTACAAAGTGATTTGCATTTTGTTTACATTTGATTCTATAATCATGAAAATCAGAATATTAAAAAGGCTATGTGAAACAATCTTTGAAATTTTTTTTAAAAATCAAGAATTTGTCTTTTCTTTTTCTGGAATTTATATTCTTTTCCAATGCTTAAAAAACAAGAGATACATGCAAAAATAAATTTGGTAATGGACAGAAATTGTTCAGGCTTACATATTTGAATCAAAGGAAATTTTGTGCTTACTTTTATTGATTGAGATAAAAATCACGGATAATATTACAAGAAAGTTTGATTTTTTTAGTGTTAGATAATTTCCTTATTGAAACAGGTGTTATCATCTAAAATATATTCTTCTGTTAGAACAAATATTCTCTGCCCTGGGGATCAACACATTTCCCATGTTAATCTGTAAATGAACTAAACCATTTTTCCTGCCACTCAAGTTTGGAACAATCAAAAACATTTCTGACCATATTATTCTTAATGTATTTTTTCAGTCTTTCTATAATTCTTGTTCCTTACATCAGATGTGTTTCATTTTACTCTTGGAAATAGAGATTCATTCACGTATTAAATAATATATTTATGATATATTATTCCATATTTACCTTATAAGGCCTGTTAGAACAAAGTTTTAGCAGAGTATGATCAGTGGAAGACTTAAAAGCCATGTGGTCAAATCCCTTCCTTTTTGTATATGGCCAGTTGAATTTCTATGTGTTAAATATTTGTAAAAATAAAGAAATGATAGCACTTCAATTGCAAATGGTCCTAATTTCATAAGACATTGAGAAAAGAAATATGCCAATTTTAAGCCTTAAGGATATATTTGTCTAATTTTTGGGTGGTGGACTCAAAACTTTTAGTCAATTAAGGATAAACAATTTAAATTTAAATAAGTGTATTAAATTATCAATTATCAATTAATGGAAGCAAAATATCCTACTATTTAAAAATTAAAAATTTGTGACTATTGAGAATATCAGGGATTTGTAAATATATAAGATTTAAAATAAGCTGTTCTATAAAAGAAGCAAAAGTAAACTCTCTTAGTAGAAGTTTTTATGCCATGACAAATTCAGTAGAAAATATCTAAAGTTGTTGGAACAATGATGTCATACTCAACATGAATATTTCACCTCTATATCAAAACTGAACAGATGTGCCTCATTATTTCCCATACAACAGAAATTGTGTAGGGAAAGGCTGAGAGGATTAGATGAAGGAAAACACTAATTTGTTCCTTTTCAATTGTACAGTTAGTAACAACATGCAGATCTTCCAGTCATATGCAATCATCAAAATTTAGTCACAAAAACATACCAAGCTCTTAGAAAATGTAAACTCTAGCTTCACAGCCATATGACCAGCTAAGATTTTGTCTATCATTAAATAAGATAATTATGAATATCAGTGGAAACTAATGATTTTCTAACATTAGTATCTTTCTCATCATCTAACTATGTATTTGTACAATTCCTTCCCTGCATAGAACAGGCCTGAATGCTCAAAACCTAAAACTCTAGTAGTTACTGCATCCAGTTTGGAGTCAAGTATCTACATCAGTCAGATATCTTGTTCCCTCTTACTCTAAAGATTATAAAACAATAGAATTGTTTCCTTAACATGCTACTTCCATTATATTTATGGGCATGCAATCATAAAATATAATAGAGGACAATATTCCAAGTTTATAGGAATTAGAAAATAAATTCCTCATTATAAAGATCAATGCATATATAGATGGACAAATATGTTATAAACATTGATCTACACAATGATCATGCATTCAAAGCCATCACCATTCAGAGGTTCTATTAGTACTCACCAATTATAATTTCTTTTATTTTATGATTTTTAAAAATTTTATTCATTAAAGCAGCACCTCATTTTGTTTTTAATATTATTCATTTTAATAATAGCAAACGATAGTGAGCATTTTATCATTTGTTCCAACCCAACTACTGAAGGGCATGAGTTGGTGAGGCCACAAGACCAAAGAACACACCAGGCAAGGATTTAGGCATAAGCTTTATTGCGACTTAAGGACAGAAGAGATCTTGATGGTGGTGGATCAAAGTATGAATGAAGTTAGCACTAAGCAAGAGGACAGGAGAAAATGAGGTGTGATATAAGGGCTTTCAGAACAAAGACATTCCTTAGGGGTGATAACAAGGGCATTCCAAAGGGTATGAGAACAGAGCTCCTCCAAGGGTCCAGTGACTGGGCACATGGGGGTTGGTGATGTTATCTCAGGAATGAAGTTTTACCGCTTAGAGATTTGATTTAAGAATATTATCTCCCCTCTGGGGAGGGTTGGTAACTTTTATCTTAGGCCTAGGTCAAGCAAGCTACTTGTGCTGAAGACTTGATGGGGCCTGGGCCCTATGTCACCACAATCATGTGATTATTAGCCTCCTGTAGAGCACCTTTAGTATTGATAGTTGGAAAATTGTGTATTAATTTTCTCCAAATAAGCAGTTATAAAAATCTCTGATACCCCTTCCTAAAAGTAGCTCAACTGTGCATTTGTTTTCTCCCAAAAGCTTCTTAATGTCTTGTAATTAAGACATCAACCAGACCTTCTCAGTCCCAGTTATAGGACGAAGACAACATCTCTTGTAAAGCCAGATCATTTGGCACCAGTGACAAACTGTGGCTCAGTAAATCAGTGACTTCCTCCTTAAAGACTAAAGGCTGAATATGCCTGCATGGTCAGCCGAAAAGGGAGTTATGGACACCCTGAACTTAGGAGATCTGACTCTGAGCTCTGATTGAGTAACCACTGAACCCAGGATAGTAAGGATAAGAGTGACAACTTGAGGAAAAACAAAATTAAGGAGTATATCCTGTTCTTCATTAAAAGACCCTTGAAGAAATCTTATGTCTTTGCTGATCTGGTGAAACTGTGCCATGTGCCTTCACATGCTTTTCCCTTTTGTTTCCCCTGTCCCTGAATATAAAAACTCCAACTCACATTCTCACAGAGAACTGGTTTTGGGAAGATTCCACCAGTTCCTTGCTTGTGCATTCGCAATAAATCACTTTCTCACTGAGAGAAATTTTTCTCCTTTTTAGTGCCAGGTATGGAGGGCCCTTCTATTGGAAATAGCTGTGCTTAAGGTAACAGTTGTCATTCAAGTGTTTTGTCTTTTTGTTAAATAAATTGATTCTTGTCCTAGTGCTGAATTTTGGAAGTTTTTTTTTTTTTTTTTTTTTTAATATTTTCTACATACATTTACTCTGTTGAATGTGTGATATCAAAATATTTTCCCCAGTCTCTATTTTTTATTTGTATTCTTTCATGAATGTCTTTGTCAGGGGAAAATATTTTAATTTTGTTAAGCCCAATTTTTCAATATCTTCTTTTGAAGATTCTGCTTTAGTAGTATATCTAAGAACTCATTGTTTAATCCCAGTTTACCAAGATTTCTCCTATGTTTTCTTCTAAGTGTATATAGTTTCACATTATATGTTTAGATCTATGATCCATTTTAAGCTAATCTTTTTATAAAGCATGAGTTTAAAGTTTAGGCTAAATTTTTCCATGTGGTTGTTATTTGTTTAGTACTGTTTGTTAAAAATACAATCCTTTTATTCTTAGTTTCCTGGCTGCTATGACAAATACCACACAAAGGATTGGCTTAAACAATGGGAAATGGCTCATTGCTTTGAGGTTAGGAGTAGTCCAAAATCAAGGCATCAGCAAGGAAATGTTTTCTCAACAAGATCTGCAACATTCTGTCTCTGGATGCTGACTCTAGATGCTTTTGGTTGTAACTTTGTTTTTCATCATTTGCACCTTTTCTTTTCTGGGTTGATTTGACTTCTGGCCTTTGGTTCAGCCCCAGGTTTTTTCCTTATAGGGCCTATAGTAGTAGGGAAAACTCATCCTGATTCAGGTGGCCACACATTAACTAAAAATATCTTCAAAAGGTACTAATTACAAATAGGCTCATATCTCCTGGAATAGGACTAAAATTAAGAACATGTGTCTAGTCTACAGTACATAATTCAATTTTACCACAATTTCTAAACTGAAAGTCATTTGCATATTAGTCAAAAATCAATTATCCAGACTTCTAGAAAGGCTGGATCAGCAGTTCAGAAATGATAAAACTGGACAAAATTGCCAACTGCAATGACAAAAAATCATGAAATTGACTAAAAAGTTGTGAAATGTTTACTTATGAAAATAAAGTCAACTTCAATAAGAATATTGGTGATCAGTTGTGTTTTAGGTGGAATATTATCCCATCTGCTACTCAGCTCCAATGGAGAAGACCTATCACAGTGCAAGCCATGAAGACTGCCATCTCTCCTATATCTGTTGCATGAAGCTCACTTTATTTTTTCACAGCATGGCAAATTCAATGCCTAAGGACATTGTCAAATATATTAAGAGTCTCAGTAGCAAATAATAAGGGAAGACTAATATTACAACTAGTCTAAAGTCCTTATGAGGTTTGAAAGAGACTAGATAGAAATTTAATGGGCAGTTATGGGGAATGAGAAAGTAAAATAGTGCATTGATATGCTCCATCTCACCCCTAGTTTCTGAAGTGCTCTGCATATGAAAAAGGGTGCATATATACTCAGGAAGTACCAAGGAGAGTGCCAGTAAGTCACTTGACCATGGTTGAATGTAACCTTGTTAATAAAGAAAACAAAATTCTTTATTTTGTTTTATTAAAGTTACCTTGAATGGCTTCCTCAAGTCACACATTGATGCATCACAAATAGTAGAAGACTTACTGGCTTCATGGTGTTTAAGCACATCTGGCCAATCATTGGCTAATCAGTAAGCTATGCTGATCCAATGGTACACTTTAGTAAATAAGACTTTAGAAAACAGAACAACTGGGCAGAGATGTAAGTGGCTCTGCACAATAAAATAATTAGACTACACAGAATTAGTCTGTGCAAGTCACTAAACAAACAAAGAAATAGCAACAACAACTAACTATAGATGGAATTAAAATCCAGAGTTGACACAATCCATTATCTAAAATATTCATATCGAACCAAACATTTTGAGGCATGCAACAACCCAAGAAATTGAGACACATATACAGATAAACAACAGAAGCAAAAGAACAAAACAAAGCCCTTACAAACTGTGTCTGAGAGATGCCAGTTGTTGGACTTAGAAGATAAAGACTTCTTAACAGCCACTATTTAAATATTACCAAAAAACTAAAGGAACCCTTGTTTAAAGAATTTTAAGAAAGAATGATTATAATGACTCATCAAATAGACAAGATCAATTTATATCTATGAAAATTATTTTAAAACAAGCAAGTGGAAATCCTACACATAAAAAATACAATAACAAATGAAAATTTCACTATAGGTGCTCAACAGCAGATTTGAGCAGGTATAAGAAAGAACTAGCAAACTTGAAAATGAATCCATATAGATGATATGATCTTAAAATACAAAGAAACAGTAATGAAAAATAAAATTAAGCAGTGTCAAAAACTAGTGGAATGCCTTAAAACTCACTAAAATACATGTATTGAGAGTTTCAGAAAAACAAGAGAAAGGAACATAAAATATATTGAAGAAAAATAACCACCAAAAATGTCCCATATTTTATTAAAAAACATGAAGCTACACATAACAGGGGATTACACATAGACCCATCATATTTAACTATTGGTTTCCAAAGATAAATACAAAAATACTCAAAGCAACAAGAAAAAATTCACTAACTTCTTGTCAGAAACAATGGAGGCCAGAACGCAATAGGGTATTATATTCAAATTACTGATAAAGGAAAAAAGGACTGTAAAAAAGACTTCTTTCTCCAATAAAACTGACATTCAAAAAGGGAAGCAAAATGAAGATATATTAGACCAACATTATTGTGACTATTTGTTGCTAGAAACCCTTTATCAGGATAAATATTAGAGAAAATCTCTCACGTTGAAAGGGGGTAATACCAGAAAATAACTCAAATTTACACAAAAATACTAGACCCCTGGTAAATGTAAGTACATAAGTAATTATAAAATATAAATAAAATATATTTTTTTTCACTTTTAAAAAGTGAAAAAATATTTAAAATAATAATTGAAATTTTTTTTTTGCTCATGGTGACCAATCTTACAGAAATAAAAGATGAATATGAAGGAATAGCATGAACAATTTTATAACAACTGATTAGTCAGCTTCAACAAATAAACATGCCAAAATTACTCAAGGAGATGCACAAATTTAAATATCTTTATAGACCTATAACAAGTAAAGTAATTGAATTAGCAATTAAAATTATCCCTACATAAAAAAGATGCCAAAGTCTTGATAACTTCAATGATGAATTCAAACAAATCTTTGAAAAGAAATAACAATACTAAAACTATTCTAAAAAAAAACAAAAACAAAGGAGGACTGGTAAAAACATCACAAGTTATTCCATGATACCACTGTTATTCTTAAACCAAATCTAGACAAGACATGACATGACAAGAAGAGAAACAACAGTTCATTATCCCTGATAAATATAAACAGAAACTCAATGAAAATATTATGATTCAAACCCAAGAATTATGAAAAAGATTTATACACAATGGCTAATTGTACTTTATCCCAGTTCTGCAAGTTTCATCTGACATATGCAAACAATGTAATGATTATGTTTTGATTGATTCAAGGCAATGACCGATATTATTCTATTTTTTCATATATTTTAAATTTTACATGATTTAAAAGAGAAAAGGCCACACTTCTGCTGCCTTTACAAATCAATTATTTAATTCTCTAGTTAGCCATTTTTGATTCTTCATTTATAATTCACAATACTCTGATGTATTCATTCTGATATTTTCTTTCATATGTTTTTAAAAGTTTATAAATTCTACCAGTGTTTAACCATCTTTAATTTCTCTACATGGGCCTTTATAAATAAGCAACAAGATTGGAAGCTTTGAAAGGTCAGGAGATTGCCTGTAACTCTTTTGAGTCTCTATTAAATTTGTCATCTATCATGGACTGACTCTGAAAATTCATAATCTAATACAGACATTTTTAAAGCACTAGAGAATAACTAAGTAGTAAGACATAATTAATTATTGCAGACAGCTAAAAAGAAAATAACAAAAACACAAAAGATACCAAGCACCTGAAAGAATGGTAGAGCAAGACACCATTAAAAAGGAAAGTTTTAGCCCCTGACATTTTTGGTTGCTTTCCAAAATATTTCAAAGGCAAGTATAATGAGTTAGATGAATTAAAAAGTGACATGGGAGATGATAAAATCCCATAGGAAAGAAAGAAATATTTTTCTACTTAAAGATCACTGTGTGCTTTGAAAGAAAAATTATTTTAGAAGGGGTTAGTCATTATGCACTTCCTGAATTTCAAATGGTTTAAAATTTAATTTCAATTGAATCTCATTTAAAATTCTCTGTATCATACAAAGAAATAATTTCATCCCTCTCCATAAAGGTGAGAATTATAATTTTTCAACTACAATCTTAGAGTTTACATGGATCTTCTGTGTTTAATGTATCTTAAGTACTAAAATATCAGAAAACCCAAAATTTGCAGGATATTTAGAAAATACAGTAATTAATCGATGCTTCAACTATACTTCAAGCCAAAATTCCTGTTTCTTGTTAGAAATTTAGTGAGATAAATGGCTTAATAATATTTTGAAGTATACTATTTTGAAATTTATTATTAGTTATAATAAAATTATAAAAATTATTGGGACAGTTCTGAAATTTTTTTCTAAGATAAAAATTGCTGAAAAAGACATTAAGATGAATGTTTTTCTTTGTACCCTATCATCAATGAGGGAAATCACTATTTTTAAAGAAACACATTTTCTGAAAAGTAACCTGAAACTCCTGAGAAATTTATTTTTTAAATATTTATTTCTTGATATTATACTGTATTGATTCAAAATTAGAGGAAGTTTACTAAGCTAAATGACTAGCAATGTCTTCAACCAATTGGATTTAGAGGTATAATTTCATGAGCTAAATAATATAAAGCAATTTTGCTATGTTCCTGAGAAAAATAAAGGTAATAAAAGAGCTTCAGTTAAAGGAACAAAAACATTAGGACCCCATTCACCCTTCTCTTTGAAGGACTTCTGAGAAAGAGAACTATGAGTTGTGTTCGTTTCAGTGTAGTGAAGCTACAGTTATTTGCTCCCCTCTATGTATTAACAAGGGGTAAATATGTACAATCAAATTATATCCAGGATAAAAATCTCATTCCATGTTAGGTACAGATTTAGTGGATTAAAGCATTGCAAACCATTTATCCTTTACTTAACACTGTGGTGGGTATTTTGCTTTTATGAAAATATATAGAAGAATTTTTATGTTGTGGCTCTTTCCTTCTCTCTCTCTTCCCTTCTATTTCCTCCCTCCCTCCCTCCCTCCTTTCCTTCCTTCCCTCTTTCCTTCCTTCCCATATTTCTTTCAGAGTTGCTTTAATTTCATTCCATGAACTTTTTCCTTTCCTTTAACATTAATTGCCTAACTGTTGTTTGAGATTTAAAAAATATGAGCAGGTTTGTAATGGACACAGTGTACGACACCATCATCTCTGTACAACAGAGCACTGTGATTGCCTTGGAGACTTCTTAGTAATTAAATATGAAATGATTCAATACAAACTGTCAATCAGCATGAAATATAAAGCACAATTAGAATGAAATTTCTAATCCAAGTGTACACTGATTGTATTTAATCCAGTTTCTTTCAAATTTTCTGAGTAATTGAAAGTTGAGGAATAATTCATGAACTCAGCACAATATCTGATCAATAAATAATATATTTTAATATTATAAATATTATAATAAATTTTTCATGTGTAGCTAATAGAAAGAAACTGAATAATTTCCAAAGAGAGAGAGTAAATATTCTAGATTATAATATTTGGGAAAGGTATTATTTTTTGGTAATATTAAAGATGGAAATTAGAAATTGTATAGGAAACCTTTAATGATTCTAGTCCTATTTTTCTAAAAGATTTATCACACACTACCTCATTGATATTCACACTCTGTACGGAAATTTTTTTTTTTTTTTGGAGGTACTGGGGATTGTCCCTGGGACTTCACAGATGCAAAGCAGGCACTCAAGCACTGAGCTGCATCACTTCTGTGGGAAATTTTTAAAAGTGATGATTATTATTTATTATTCAGAATTTGCCACAAATCCAATAGCAAATTATTACCTGTCAGTTTTAGATTATTAGTTTCTAATTGCTGTCCAATTATTTTAAATTTTTTCCTTTGTTCTTTTTTCCACACACACACAAAAAACCCTCAACTATTAAAGCATTGGAGACAGAAAAAGGGTGATCTGTATGTCAATGAGATATAGACTTAAATATATAACCTAATAATAACGATGCCCTATCCTCACAATAAGTGTCAAAAGAGCACATAGTACATGCTAGTAAATAATGGGAATTGTTAGGCTTTCATTAATGAAAAATTTATTGAGTACCTGGTATTCATTAGATAGTCAGGTAAGAAACAATACAAACATTTGAATCTCTGATCCATTGGTGTTACTTGTTGTAGCAAAGCAACTTGGATTTTGATTCAGATAGGCCTGAATCATTTAATTGTTGTGTGATCTTGGTTGATTCATAGAACATATTTGAGAAAAAGGTTCATTGTGGTGAAAGAATTGCCTCACAACCCCACTATGAGGATTAAATAAGAAAATTTCTGTGAATACTTCTAATAGAGGGTTGAAGTTATTGTAGGTGATGATAAAGTTCCAAGTTTTACCATAGTCATTAATAGTTTGCAAGCTCTTGCCTAGGTTTCAATTTATCACTTTCTGTCATCCTCTATGTGAACCTATGTTCAAGAGACTACAACCAAATTTAGAGCTTAATACCATATTCAGACACTGGAATATGTGGGGATGTCCCCTTTCAGAATGTTAAGTATCATACAATGGAGACTATCAGTTTGAACAAATTTCAAATATTCAAGCACTCCTGGAGATGCACTGTATGTTGTTGGTATCAAAATTACAGAAAGAGTTGTAAGATATAATTCAGGAGATAATCATTTAGAAAGAGAGAGGGAGGGAAAGAGTGAGAGAGGGAGCAAGAGAAAGAGTAAAATTTGGAAATAATCTGTTCCTACATTTACAGCACACAGTAAATAAATTGCTTTTGGAAGACAGGAGAGTTCAGGGAAGACTTGGATCATCAGGAAAATCCTGAATTAGAAATGGTGACTTATGTGCTACTCAAAGAGCACTTTTGTAAAACAGGGAAGACATGCCAAGCAAAATATATAAGAGCAGATTTGAAAGGACAACCTGGATTTGATTCCAGATTCTGCCTGAACCTCAAACCTTTTTAATTTTCTCCTCCTTTCACTCTAATCATGATTAAACACTTGGCAACTGATATCAGGAATTAACATCCAAATGCAATACCAATATTAAAAAGTTGATAAATGTTTTTTTTTTGCTCTCTGCTGTTCAATTATTTATTAATTCTTCCAATTAAAATAAAAATCACTGCAAGAAATATTAGATTGCAGCAAGTCACAAAGATCACCCATTATAATCAATATTCTAGTTTATTCATTGAACATGTCATTTAGATAGCTTTTAAAAATCTTTCAGGAACCAAATTAAAATAAGGATAAATACAATTACTTACAGAGAAATGACTTAAAAATGGAGAATTAAGGGAAAAGAACTTCCAATCAAAATTGTCAATGTCTTTGCAATAATTTCTATTTTATTTATTTTACTTTTTATTTTTATTAACATAATTATAACCCAATTTTAATAGTCTGATTATCAAAGCTGAATAACAATATACAACATTATATAGCTCAATACAAATAGGAAGAAAATATAGACAGCTCTCAGCACACAGAGTTCAGGATAGGAATATATTTTTAGGGATGATTTTGATTGAAAGAATGACATTTTTAGCCACAGTTTAAAATAAAATTTAGATGCTTTATAGAACCCATCCTTAGTGACTTTGTGATGTTTGGAAGTGTGTTGTACTTATTTTATAGCTTAGAAAACTTCAACCCAAGCACATAAAGTGACTTTTATATCTTGAATTTATTGTTTTCTCAGATGTTCCATAGAGACCAAAGAGCAGAAGGCAATTTCTCTTCAGTGGTGGGATTTGTTCTCCTGGGATTTTCTGACCTTCCAAACATCCAGGGGTACCTCTTTGGAATTTTCTTTCTTATCTACACATTTATCATGATAGGAAATGGACTTATTATAATAATTACAAGGATAGAGTCTGCTCTTCAGACCCCTATGTTTTATTTCCTGGCACATTTTTCCTCATTGGAAATATGTTATGTGTCAGTCACTGTTCCCAGAATCCTGGAGAACCTTTGGAGTCAGGATAGAAGCATTTCTTTGCTGGGATGTGCCACACAAATGTGCTTCTTTCTTATACTAGGGGCCACTGAATGTGTACTCTTGGCTGTGATGGCCTATGACCGCTACGTGGCCATTTGTAACCCTCTGCAGTATCCTCTAGTCATGAATGAAAAGACATGTTTCCAGCTGGCAGTTGGCTCCTGGATCACTGGAATTCCAGTACAGATAGGGCAAACATATGGGGTATTCTCTCTGCCTTTCTGTGGTTCTAAGCAAATCAACCACTTCTTCTGTGACATTTCCGCATTGATCAAGTTGGCCTGTGGTGACACTTCACTTAATGAAGTATGTGTCTATGTACTTACCACATTATTTGCCATGATTTCTTTCCTATTGATACTTGGCTCATATATCAAAATCATTTCCACCATCTTAAAGTTGCCATCAACCACAACTCAGTTCAAAGCCTTCTCCACCTGTTCTTCCCACCTCATGGTTGTGGTTTTATTCTTTGGTCCTGGTGCCATCACCTATTTGAGGCCCAAATCAAATCATTCTTCAGGAACTGACAAAATGTTATCTCTTTTCTACATCTTTGTGACTCCCCTCTTTAATCCCATCATATACAGCCTTAGGAACAAGGATGTGATTGCAGCACTGAAAAAATTGTTACTCAAGAAAACAGAGAAAGGATATTAAAAATCAATTTTTAAACAAATTTGCCTCATTGCTATCATAGAAATAAATTTCCATTTTCTGATAGTATATTACTTCAAAAATTGTCATGAATTTTATGTTCCTGATCTGAAGTAAGTTGTGAATGCATCCTTAACAAGCAAATCAATTGTTTTCAAAGGCTCAATTACAGAGTACAATTCTTCCGTTTTCACTTTAAATTATAAATTTATCCATTTTTAGAAAAGTTTTCACTCTTAGAATACTCTTAGAATTTTAATTAACAATTTGGCAATTAAATAGTGCTCACCTTTGTGATTGGGCAAATACTTAGAGATATTTTGCCTGTATTCACATTTGTATCTAAAAAACTGTAATTTATTCATGGTAGGTATACACTAATTTCTTTGAGGAGTTGTGCAGAGGACTAAATAATAAATTGTAAGTTATATTTTGAAACATAATGTTATAGCAGAATAAAGGGTTTTAATTGATCATACTTTCATCAGTATGAATTAAGAAAATGTCTTCATGTTTATCCAAAAGGAGTTGAAAATCTGATTTTCCTTCCCACTTCTTTCCTAAATGTATAATTTAATATCAAATATCTGACACGACCCCATAATCCTGTTTCAATATATTTCATCTTTCTATTTTATAGAATGCATTTCCAACTCCTCAGAGTCTTGATTGCTCAAAATTGCAGTGCAAAAGGCATTACAACTTTTCTCACACCTAAATTAAGTACAAATTGAGACTTAGAAGGGTTGAATGAAAAGTTAATACAGCGATTGACACTAAATAAAGTAATATCTCAAGGAAAAATCTATACAATTTGAAGAGATCCTACACCTCCTATCTAAAAGTTACATTTAAATATATTTGTTTTATTCATTTGAAATTTACTCTGAAAGAGATAAAATCAGGAAGTTGTTAATTATCCCTATTATAACAGGATAAAAAAAAAAAGACTGTAGGAAATATTCAATATTGCACTTCACATCCACTTTTCTGGTTTGAGTGTGCGAATTGATATTCAAACTCTCTATTTTAAGTATTGTTGATGTTCTGGAACTAGGTCCATGAAAACGGTGCCTCAGATGAGAAAAAATGAGAAAGAAATACCCGGGGTCAGGGGACCTTCCATCCAAAGGGAGGAGAGTGCCATTGCATAAAACATCATAGCTTTTATTTAACTTTAGAATAAAGAAAATATGTGAGTGTATGTGCAAAGGCAATAGATATGTGACGGACTACATGTTACTAAAGTCAGCAAGTCTTTAGGGTTAATGGTTCAGTTCTCCTTACATTCCTGCATGTAACAGACCTTGTTAATCATTGTCTGACATATACTAAATACACTCCTAGCAGCACAGAATGCTTCTCCACCAGGCTCCTACCAGGTCTTATCTTAGTATCTTGAGACTAGAGAAGCCTGACCTGTACATACCAAGGTGATCTGCTTTCTGTAAGTTGTCATGGCCTTTAATTGAACTCCATCATTTCCCCCTTTTTTATTAATTAATTTTTTCAGTGAAGATTATAAGAACCATTATATAAGATGATACAAGGTGACCTTTTGTCACACTTGTCTTCCTCCATAGGCTCTTGTGACTCTGCCTGTCTTTGGTTGTTCTTCTCTCAGAATCTTACCCATCATTGGCTACCAGTCAAGCCCTTGAGCTCTTACACAGAGGACAATTTAATTTATATTTTATACTTCTTCTGGTTCCTTATGTGTATGTTTTTATGTAGATGATTAATATTAAAATCAAGGGGTTATTAGTATACTACTTTCTACCACAAATAATGTAAAATTAGTTTTTCATGGCTATGTTTCTTAACATAAATGCATTTATCTGATCTAATTTTTCATTTTTTCTGTGAACATGTCATCACCCTTGGAAATACAAACAATTAAAATGAATGTAACAATAATTTCTAATCCAATCCAAAATGATATTTGAACTGTTTTTGTTTCCACCAGTGAAACAGATTGACAGTATTTAAATTTTCATAGAATTCAATTCAAAATTCTGCACCAAGGGTTTCTTTCAATTCATTTTGAGACATGCTCAATGCTTTCTTTTGCAATTCTAAAATATCTAAAGAAATATTATGATTTTTTTTTTTTACTTCTTCCCAATCATGCTCAGTATTTTTATAAGGCAAAGGAGTAATACAAAAAGAGCTTTTATTCCAATCACATTTAAGAGCTCTTAACAAATTTAAATTATAGATTTGATTACCCAAATATATAATATTTGTTTCAAGATCATTCATATGATTATTCAGTTCCATATCAATGTGATACTGGCTATGCCACATCTCACTTGCATTTTTATGCCAGTCCTTAACATATTGTTGAGGCTGGACTCCTTCATGCAAGGCTGTGCCAGTGACAGCAGAGGCTGTTATGATGCCAATCAGTCCCCAAATTCCTGCTATTCAAAGTTCAATCAATCTTTTAATTCTTTTTAAATAATGATAGAGGAAATGCCACAGAAACTGGGATTCTGGAGACTGTTGCCAATGTCTGGTCATCTGAACCGGTAACCATAGTCCTTTTCTTCTTCTTGCTATAAAAAAGAGTTTGATTTTCCTGCAAATATGAATTCTTAAGACATGTAAATAAAGAGCAATTGGAGCAGTTAACGTTCTTTTCACCAAAAGTCACTTTTCCAATGATAAAACTATAGAATCTCGTACACATACTGTAAGAAATTGAGTTAATTTTCTTTTCAAATTGGTAATAATAATTTTATTGCCTTGCCACTCAAAAATTGGGCCATTTCCCAAAACTAATTTCCACAAATAATTTTGAGTTCTGTTAAGTTTAGTGTCTCATGGTTGTGGGATAAATCTTCCTTGATTTTTTCAATTTATTGAGCTGTTAGTAAATGCCGTATTACCAAAATTCCAGAAATAAGTATTACTGTCATTAGTGGTTATGCTTGAATTGTTAATGAACCAAGATATGTTTGTGTTTTTAACAGGCTTCAGCATTCCTATAAGGGCCCAATCCTTTACAATTCCATAG
>JAQZBX010067291.1:0-15967 GCA_029593785.1 Cabassous unicinctus
TAAAGATGGGTAGCGGTTAGGGATTGGTGGTTCCCGTTGCTATGGTAGATGGCAGTTACTTTAGGCGCCAACTTTTCTTAACTTCCTAGAAGAAGGCTAAAGCTGTTCTTTGTCTCAGCCCTAGCGGCCATGTTACATGTCACCGGTGCTGCTGACAAGGCATATGATCTGAGTGCTACCGTGAAGGTCCCCAACAACATTTAGTTTAAAAACAAGTTCCATCCTTGTCATTATTTTACTCCCCAAATTTTTTCACCTTTAGTAACTTTTTATTTTAAAGTTATTTTGCTTTATATTAGGTTAGATAGTTCATTTTTCTTCTGTTTCTCATAAAACCTCCCTTAGCATTCAGATCAGGGAGACAGATTTGAATCTTAATTCCTGTCCCTGTGCTGGTCAACCTTGTATTCAAGTACTTTCTTTTCTCAGAATCCTGATGTCAAGTATTGGCCTCTGTTCACATCTGGCAGCAAACCCTTGCTCAGTAACAACAGGTTAGGAGAAATATCATTAACAGGGTGGAAGGAAATGTTTAAAAAAATACTAGAAAATTTCTCAAAAAATTTTAAAAAGCATAAATTGCACAAAATAATATCAGATCATTAGGTAATAAATTATAAATGAACATGAAAAAGGGAAGCCAAAACATTTCCATCACTTGGAAAATATAAATCAGTCCACAACAATCAAACAACCACAACCAAAACCAAAAGACAGGTAAAGAGATACAAACTTTTCTAAATAAGAAAGGGGATAAACAGAATGGGAATTATAAATTATTTAGAAATGATCACAATGAAAGGTCTGCAAAATCCTGTGGGATGTTTCCTCTAAGAAAAATTTACAATCCTAATGGTTTATTAGGGAGAGAGAACCATTAGTAGACTGAGCATTCACCTGAAGAAGCTAAGAAAGCAATAAAAAGAAGAGTGTAAAGTCATAAAAAGTAGAAAATATTAATTTAAAGTAAAATAGATGTAAATTTTGAAAAGACCAATAAAGTAGGCAAAACTCTGAAAATCTGGAGGGTCCTAGCAGAGGATAAATATCATTTGAGCAAGACTCAAATTTGACTGCTTGTGGAGAAAACAATGAAGGATGGCAGGTTCAGAAGCAAATGGACCACTTGGGAGGTTATTGTAATAAACAAAGAGATAAAATGACTTCACCAAGTTGGTGACAGTAGTTGAGATGAGAGTATTCAAAGCCAAGTATATTTTGAAAATAGAGTCAATAGGATTTGTTAGTTTATTTGATGTAGAGTATGAAAGAGAGAGGCACTGTTGACTGCAAAGATTTTGGTCTTAGAAACTACAGAAATTAAGATGATGTTTGCTGACATGTGGAAGATTATTAAAGATGCAGGGTTTAAGGGGTGTCAAGAGCTTGATTTGTGATATGTTTCAAGTAAACTATCCATTAGACTTCTTAATAGAAATATCTTGAGTATGGAGTAAAACATACAAGTCTGGAGCTCAGGAGATAAGACTACACTGGAGATGTAAATTCTTTATTCAACAGCATATAGGTAGTATTGATATTTTCAAGAAAGTGAGTATAGAGGAATTGGTCCAAAGTCCTGGGTGCTTGGTTAATTAAAAGCTGGAGCTGTGAGGAGGAATATGCATAGAGCCTGAGCAAGAATGACAAAGATTAGAGAGGAAAATGAGGTGAGCATGTTACCATGAAGTCAGGTGAAATAAATTGACTCAAATATTGCTGAGAAAAGTGGCTCTTGGTTTTAGCTAACAATATGGAGACCTTGGTAAAAGCATTTTTTGTGTAGTGTTAAGGAATAAAAGCCTGATAGAAGAGAGCTAAAGAGAGAATTTTGAGGAGAACCTAAGAAGCATAAAGACAAGTTTTTCTAGTAATTTGTTATAAAGGAAGGAAAAGAAATATGTTGGTAGTGGGAAGGTGATGTTGGGCCTAGAGAAGATTTTTTAAGATGACTGAAATAACACCATTCTTATATTTTATGACAAGAATAGAGAAGAGAAGGTAATTGGTGATGAAGAGGAGAGAATTTCTGGGAGATCTTAAGTATGAAAAGGAACTTGGATGTAGGACATACAAACCATTAATCCATAATAACAAGGAAGAAGGTAGAGTCAATGGGCTGAGATGCAGGTAGATAAAGGGGTGGGGGCTTGGAGAAGTTCTATTTTTATAGCACTATTTTCTCAGAGAAATAGGAAGCTGGCTTATCAACTGAGAGTATGCATACATTTGAGGAAAGTAGAGAAGGCATAAAATAATTGGCTGGAAGAGTCTGAGAATCAAAAGACCAAAGAGATAAAGTACACTTGGAACTTCCATTTAAGGATTTTGACTTAGAATTTAATATATAAATAATCATTAAGTTTGCATGTTTTGTCTGCAGCCATATTCAACTTTGTGGGGGTCAACTGAAAGTGGAGAGTTAGAATTAAACAAGATTTGCTTCAACAGAGTAAAAGAAAGAGAGAGAGACAGAGGTGGGAGGAGTTAGAATACAATAAGAAATGTGTGGGAAGTTAGTGATTGGAAAATGATTGAAGTTTTTAGTTATTGCTAATGATAAGGTAAGAGATATAACCATGAAAGCAAATAATTGAAGAAATAACAGAAAGAAAAAGAATTTAAGAGAATGATATGTATAATTATATAAAAATAGGTTTGAAAACATGAGGTATTGGATGAATTTATAGGAATACCTACACACATTAAACTCAAAAAGATGTGGAAAACATATATATATATTTAGGAGGTACCAGGCATTGAACCCAGGACCTTGCATGTGGGAAACAGGTGCTCAACCACTTGAGCTACACCTGCTCCCCAAACCAACATTTTTAATTTGGCTTAATGTGATCAATAACAGGCTCATCAAGTAATTGACAGGAAAATCGAAGATCAAAAATTTTTTAAAAAATGGGTCTTGGATATTTTGTAGGCAGTTTCTAACTAACCGTTGACTAAATGTCCATAAGTAAGGAATGATTAAATACACACCAGTGCATTTATACTATAAAATAATATGTAGCATTAAAAGAATGAGGTGAATTTGTAGGACTTTAAATAGAAATTGTGAGAAAAATGATATATTTTTTAGTGAAACAGTACAGTTAATGGGTAGAATGCTATGATTACTCTTTTTCTCTTTGTTTTTAAAGAACATTCAAGTATATGAATGGTTTTTTTCTTTTAGTGCACACAAAAATTTTTAAAGTTAGGTGTTTGGGGGTGTGAATTTGGATATTTAAGATGAGAGAAAGACTAATTTTTTTTACACTTCAAACACATTTAGCGAATTGAATTATTTTTTTTTTTACCAAGTATGTGCATATGTTATTTTTCACAATAGACTTTAATAAGGCAAAAACACTCTCACTACATTATTCTTGGAATGTATCTACAGATGCCTCAAAATCATGAGAAAGATAGTGATGATATTTAACAGAGGGTTTTTGGAAAATAACTTATAACTTCCTTGAAATTTAGTTTTAGTTTCTTCAATGATTTGAAGTATATAATTGTGTAAGAAAGATTAATCATTTTACAATAAGCTTTCTCTACAAATAATGTTGCTATAAGTAAAAGTTTCCCTTTATATTATTTCTGTAGTATAAACTATTTTTATGTGAAAAACAATGTGAAAATAGGAATCTATTCAGCAGGATAGAAGTAATTAATATCATAATATTATATTAATACTGGCATATAAAGTACATATTTAGGTATCTGAACAGTGTTGGGATATACCTTCACATTTCTACATTGATTTAAAGGAGAGCTGTTATCTTTGTATTAATTTTATAGACACTTAAATTAATTTTTTGATATTTGTTAGTTCCTTTTTCAGTTTTCAACCTTTTTTTCCTTAGGTGATTTGTGTTCATTAAATATATGATTTTTAAAATATGAAAGTAGAGACTACTATTTTGGTTATTATTCTTATTAATCCAGAAATTACTCTGTATGTGTATGATGGTACATTGTCTTTTCTAGTAGAACAGACAAATAGAAATGATGCATATGTACAGTATTCTTATGTGTGATATATAAAATAAATATTTGCCATACTTGATGTCATATTCCAAATTAAATTCTTAAATAGTGTTTTAATTTCCTAGACTGATCAAGCAAATACAATGAAATGGGTCACGTTAAACAATGAGAATTTATTTGCTCAGCGTTTGAGGCTGGGAAAAAGTCCAAATCAAGGTGTCATAATGACAATGATTTCTTCCCAAAGGCTGTGGCATTCTCAGGCTGGCTGCAATGATCCTTGGCTCCTCTGTCACATGGCAAAGCATATGGTAGCCTCTCCTGGCTCTCCATTCTCTTCCAGGTTGAATATCAGCTTCTTGCTTCCTGAGGCTTAGTCTCTCTCTATGTCTGAATTTCACTCTGCTTATAAAGGACTCCAGTAATAGGATTAAGACCCATCCTGTTTGGGCCACACTTTCTCAACTGAAGTAACCTCATCCAAAGGTCTTACTTACAGTGTGTTCATACTCACAGGAATGGTTAAATTTAAGAACATGTTTTTGGGGATGTTTATACAGCTTCAAACCGTCAAAGGTGGCAAAAATAATATTTTAAGTTTTTAAGGATTTTTCAAATACTGAAAATGCCTTTGAATATTCCAGAAAATAAAAAAGATATCAATGTATAAATATGTGTAAGTTTTGATAAAGTATATACCTAATAGTGGTGTGATTATCATGTATTTCTTTTTACTGTATAGTAATTCATGTTACCAATAGAAAAGTGAAGAAAAAAATGAAAATTTTAAAGAAATGTCATAAATGTACAAATGGAGAATGTTAGAGAAATTGCTTTTCTCTTTCAAGGCTTGTCATATCTGGATATACTGATTTCTTAAAATAGTTAGTCATTTAACAGTTAGAAGATCCCTACCTCTAAGGGCTCACCTGGTATAAAGTCTTCCTAGGTACCCGAAAATACCAAACCAGCTGGATGATTTAAATATCCACTCCCAAATCTTGTAATCTTGGAACATTAGAAAAACTTAACCTTCTTCTATTTAGTTTCTACAGTTTCTCTTTCTCTATTGCAGTCTACTCCCATAACTGTACCTTGAACATCTCAAAAGAACTCCATTCTCTGGCCAGAACCTGCTATTTATCCATTTCTCTAAGCCCTACATTTCCCATAAATTCTTTTGAAAAGTATCACTTCTTTGAAATTTTCTGCCTCTTAACCTTATTTATTGCCTTTTTATTCTGAGTATCATTATGGGTCATTTCAAATAAAATGTCACCAGTATCTTATGTCTGCAGCTATTTCTCTTCTCCTGTACCATGATGCAGCTTCAGGGTGAAAGCAAAATTACACTGGCTAACATGGCTAACGCATTAAAATATATGGTTTACACTCCAATTTAGGGCCATCATTACTGCTGGACAAGTATTGTATTTATACCCCAGATGGAGTTCATGCAATGCATTTTACACTTAACACGCTCATCAAATTTTCTAACACCATCATTTTCTTTGGGTTTCTGTCCTCTGCACAATATCTTATATTGGAGAAACAAGAATAGAATATGGTCTTCTCCACTGAGGGTGTCAGAGACTTGTGGCAAAACCACAAAGCAGTCATACATTCATCATGCTAAGTGCTGTGAGTTGGTACCTAATGTAGTACACATGCTGCAGGCAAAGAATTGCACACAAAGTATTTCTGCCAGGGAATGCTACATAGGTGATGAATACATATTAGCATACATATTGTAAAGAATATTCCAAACAAAGGCATCAGCTTGTAAAATTTTTACCAGTGTTAAAAAGTATATTGAGTTCAAAGAACTGCAGGTAGTCATTTATGATTGAATTAGGGAATGACATTTTCAACCTTGTATTTTAAACCATATCAAATGGCTCAGACTAGAAAATTGGAACAGGGAAACAGTTTGAGTATTTTTGCAATAGTTCATGGGATAAATGATGATGCCTAAAATGGAATGTAACATTGGAAAGAGAGAGAAAACATAATAGAAACTGAGGAGGTAGAAATAAGGGAATTTGAAGATTGATTAGAAATTGGGGATGGAGTAGAAAATGGGTCAAATTGTTGCTATTCTTTAAGAAGTGGAAGATAGGAAGAAAATGAGATTTTTGAAGGAAAAATGTAGTTCTATTATGGTCACAATAAATTTGAAGTCTGTTTTGAATATTCAGAAGGAGACTTGTAAACATTTGAATGCCTTACACCCTTAAATATAACAAAAGGCCTTCTCCCTTTATTATTCCCATTAAAAGAAAAAAGAAAATCTCCAAAAAAGAAAGATATTTGTATACTTACCACAGCTCTCATATTTTCAGGTTTTGTTTTAACTTTATTTGGAGCACCAAAGTAATGTTGAGGGAAGACACATTAGCCTGAAATGACTTCAATCAATGTTAATTTGGGACACTTATAGAGGTCACAAATAGAAAAGTAAAAGAGGAAGCAAAGAAAATTAACACCAATTAGTCAATATTCCTGGGAGTATGACCGCATAGTTTTAAATGCCCAATGTCTTTATAAATAAGCTCTTTAAATACTTTAGAGAAGAAATAAAGAAATGGTTGTGTTGTAGAAATCATAAAGATATTCCAAGAGAAGAATAGGAATAAAAGGTTTTAATATTATAAAATGGCTTACTTGTAGCTCTGGATTAAATTTGTAGTGACAGCATAATGCATAGATTTAACATTGACTACCTTTCAAGCAACATAGATCTTTTGAAGATGACATTCTGTAGAAGTTTGTGTTATAAAAAGTTAAAAATTCACTTTGATTAAGTTAGTGTCTCTAATGTTGAAATTGAAAGTTTGAATGACATGGTTTCATTATTATTTTATATGATATGTGGTTTTAAATATGTTTGTGTAAGTAAATTAAATATTATGATTAGAAGTTTGAATATTTAATCTACCCTATGAAAATAGAATACATGTTTAAATCTTTCTAAACAACTTTATTTTTGGATATTTCCTTTGAAATGGAAGATTACTTAATTTTTCTGTTTTATATTTGTGTTTACCTTACCTTATCTTTCAGCAGAAACATTAAATGGGTCTGGAACTCTCTCTCTCTCTCTCCCTCTCAGTAACTACAGATTTGAAGCACATACTATGTGCATTGATTTTTCAGTCCTTATGTTCCCATCTTCCTTTACCATTGCCATATGTACTCAGTGCATGCAATTGAATTATATCTAGTTCTTATTTTCTCTTCAGTTTCCTATTAGAAGTCAAGACTAGACTTAAAGCTCAGATAATAGGGTTAGAATCCAGAGTTCCTAGCACTTTATAGCCTCATGCCCCTGGCATTATATCAAAAACCATAGTATTTATTGCTGCTCATTGGGGGAACCTCTTTAAATTAGATGTATCCTTCCGGATCCAAAACACAACTATGCTCTGCATGGAAATATAGACTATGGTCAGCTACCACTGCTCCTGGGCTTCATTTGCATGATAAAACCTGGGCCCTTGATATTGACAACTGTACTTATGAACCTTTACTTTTGAAATTGAAACTTAGACTAGGTTTCTAAGTTTCTATGCTTGGGGTGCCTAAGCATAACCTCCTGTGACCCTCCTTGTTGCTCAAATGTGGCCTCTCTAAGCCAAACTCAGCATATAAATGCATTACCTTCCTCCCACCATGGGACATGACTCCCAGGGATAAGCCTCTCTGGCACCAAGGAATTACTACCAACCACCAACTAACAATGCAACTGGAAAAAGACCTTGACCAAAAGGGGGAAAGGGTAAAGACAAATGAGTTTATATGGCTAAGAGACTTCAAAGTGAGTCAGGAGGTCATTCCAGAGGTTACACCTAGGCACAACTCAGCAGGATCTCATTGACTGTCAAAGTAAATATTGCCTCAGATAGCAGGACTCTTGATGGCTCTAGGGACATCCAGACACTATAGTTAGGGCAGACAGCTCAGGAGTTTGGCACCCCGCCAGTGGACCCTACTTTGGAATTTATGCTCCCCAGTTGGACTCAGTTGTGGTTTCCTTACACATGGCTTGCCTGCCCCTTTTATTTGAGCCTATAGTTAGCTCTAGAATTGATAGGTGTATGTCCAAGAGAATTAAATCTTTGGGATATTCATGTGCCAGTTGTGCTCTGAATCTCAACAGAGTTGCAACATCTACTCTCCAGTTCATTGGACTCACCCAGGATAACTAACAAGGAGATGATGATGGATAACAACCATCCCAAGGAACAGAGTCTGCAACTGCAAGCAAGATAGTCCCTTCCATCTGCCCTGGGATTTAAGCCCCCTTTCAATTAGAGGCAGAGTGGGCATCACCATCCCAGAATCATCAGGACTGGGGAATGAATGATGGATTAGAGTAGTCTTACTGTTATTCTACTATAGACTTTTGTGATTCTAGCAATAGAAGAACTGTTATCATTGATATGGAGGCAGTGGCCACTGGAAGTTCTGAGGGGAAGAAGAGAGAAAAATAGGTGTAATTTGGTGGCATTTTCAGGACTTGGGAATTGTCCTGAATGACATTGCAATGACAGATACAAGCCATTATATATCTTGTCATAATTTACAAAATTGTGCAGAAGCGAGTGTAAACTACAGTGTAAACTATAATCCACGCTTAGTGGCAATGCTCCAAAATGTGTTCACCAATTGTAACAAATGTACCACACTAATGATGGATGTTGTTAATGTGGGAAAATGTTGGAGGGATAGGGAGAGTGGTATATGGGAATCCCTTATTTTTTTAATATAATATTTATATAATCTAAGTATCCTTTAAAAAAATAAAAAAGTATTTTAAAAAATCCTTTGGGTACTATTGTGGTCATTGTTGTTGCACAAAAATGCATGAAGCTTAAGGTGTTCTGGGTAACCGTTCTGAGCTATGAGGAGCCAGCTGACATTATTGAAAGAAGACAGAAGGACAGAAGGAAACTAGATCCATGATGATATTTAAAGACTATCAATCAAAATTTTAAAGTTTGCTTGATTTCTTGCTATGTAAGCCAATGAAACTCATTAATTATTTAAGCTATTTTGAGCTCAATTTTTTTATGAGCACCCCAATTCAACCTAATATTTAATACTCTACATTCTTCCTTGAATATAGTTGTTTTTCCATTCCCTTTGAGAGAGTTCCTCTGGCCTTAGACCCCCACATCCAGCACACCTATGGAATGAGATTGTATGGATATTGTTATAACATCTATGCTCCAGCCTGGTTCTCTAAGTATAATTATTTCACACCTCTGGTTTATATATGTTGATCACTGTATTTGAAATGTCTCTCACCCACTTCTCCAAACAGTAAACTTTTACTCATCTTTCAATGCCCACATCAAATTTGGGTTCCACTAGGAATTTAACTTTTCCATGTATAAGTAAATTATTATCCTCATTGTGTTTCCATTTCACTTTTGGATATTTAACTACTGATTATTGATTATTTTTTATTGTCTTTTATCTATATATGTTCACTGGATTATGCAATTTTTGATGGCAATCATTGTATTTTATTAATCTTTGCTTTTTCAGAACCTAGCATATTTCTTGGCAGATACCCAAGTGTAATTTTGCTAGATGGGTGAAAAAGAGGAAGAAACTGAAGAAAGAAAAAGGAGCATAAACCAGACTTCGTGGAAGAAGAAAAATCTGGGCACAGGAGACAATTTTGGCAAATGAGGAGTCTTACCAGTACTAATCAGAGATGACTGCTATCTAATAGGCTATTTGTGAAATATGTAAATGTTCCTCCATTAGGAATCACAAGCAAAGTTTACTATATCATCTATTGCTTGATAAATTTTAAAATAGATTTTATTCATTTAAGGCTAATAAAAAGCAATTCTGTTTTAGTTTAAGAGTCAAAATGTGAAAATAACCCAAATATATTACTTTGAAAAGCAAATTTGATCAAATTACATCTTGTTACTGATAAATCAGGAATCACAAATACACAGACTAGCATAGGATTCATGTAGATACTTTAACAGAAGGTGTTGTCTCATGGTAACAGAGTTGGCAAGGAACAGATAATACGTTTACAGAGAATATTTTGACATAGAAAAACAATAATGTTTTTATCCAGGGTCTTATTTAAAATATATTTTTCAGACAGTTATGAAATATATTTCAGAAATCAAAAGCCCCTTCTCTTTGTAAATATTGGATATTTCTTTGGCTGATTTTAGAGTTTTTAACTTTAATCTCAGGTCCTAAAACATTCATCAAGTTGCATTTTTAAAAAATTCTTTGTGCTGCTACTTTCAGGGAATTTTACACCCTTCAAGGGACATCTGGATTGATTGGAACTGTGAATATTCTTGCTTAATGTAGAAAATACTACTCAAAGGAGAATAATTAGAGGGCCTATTAGCAGTCTGACAGGAGCTGTTTACCTTTAAAAGCTGTTTATCTCTTTAGCATGGCTGTGATCACATCCATGTTATTTAAAAGATTTTTTTCTTCCAGGGAGTCAAAGCCCAGTGTTGTTGGACTTACTTCACTGAATAATATTTAATCTCTCAAGGTAACTACCAATTTCAAATGGTGAAAGTTATATTTATTATTTAGATGAGCTCTTATAAAAATAAGTTATTACTAAACTCCAAAAATAAAGCTCTTCTAATATTTCCTATTCTGATTGATGGCATTATTTCAAAAGAGTAAACCAATTATCCCAGGGCTCCTGTTTTTTTAAGGTTTTCATATTTGTATGTACATATTTATTGAAAGCCAGGGGATTATCATATATATATATGAGTAAACCAAGCCAGAAAACAAAGTCTTCCTGAGTTCCTCCTTGTCAGTAACTAATCAGTCATGGAATTCTATTGTTTCTACTTCTTAATTATTGCTTTAATTTACTCTCTATACTCAATGCCTCTACATTTTTACTGTCATTCTGCAAAATTTCTAAATCATTTTCCTGTAACCATTCTTGTTCCCTGCATATTTGTTCTCTATTTGTGACTCTCAGGCATCATCACTGTTACCCGAGGTCCAACTTTTTCCCACCACTTTTGTTAGTTACTGTATCTCCAACTTGTTCGAACAATGGAACAGTGCTGGGCACACAGTCTAAATTGATCAGAAATTTTTTAGACTTTGTTGGATCCTTTTAAAAATTATCCCTCTAATATATGTGTGAGTGTATTTCTAATTATACATTATATATATGCAATCATGTTATTCTCCAATTTAGAAACATTTCAATGACTATTAAAAAGATTAAATTCAGACCTCTTAAATAGGCATAATGATATCATAAATTCCAAAATAAATTATTTCATGATCTGCCTCTGGGCTTACTCTAGAGGTCATCTTCAAAGTCTTCTAGAAATACAAAATTATTTCACAATTCCATAATCTTGCACATGGTATTTCTTCTTAGAATGTTTTTTTTTTTTTTTGCTCAATTTTGCCTTAAAAATTAATTCTATGTGAACTCTCTCAAGTGTAATGCTCTCTGTTGAGAGTTCACTCATCCTCTGCCTGAGGCAATCCCCTCCTCTTTAACAACTCCCTGTAATGTATTCATCTCTAATGTATTACTTTTTACAATGTGTTATAATTATTTATTTTAAAGAAAAGAGATATATTAACTTACTCATGGCCATCTAGTATCTGGAATAAATGAGATAATTGGTTAATATTTTAAAATTTAAAAATGAATGAAATGCAATTTTAAATTTAACCAATTGGTAATTGCTATTACTTGTGACTGACTACCAAAATATATCAACACAAAATATTTTATGTTTATAGTCAGTATATTGTAATATTTTGTAGCATTTGATAGAATTCAGATTAAATAAGATATTGTATATGTATGCATGTTATTTAAACATACACATAAATATTTTGTATATTTTATGTGTCTTAAAATAGATAAAAATACTGTTATGAAGAATGATTAAAAATCTTCTGTAAAATGAAGAATGTCTTTATAACCCCCCCAAAAATCTATAGTGTCTAATGTAAGACTAGACAATTTAAATGCATCTATATTCTCTATTCTCTCTAGTAGGATAACTGGAGCATTTAATTGAGAAATAAGCTAAACTTTTCCATTGTTCTCACTTTGAGTCTGACAGCCATGGAAATCCACAACTCATCTCTCACTTCAACAGAACCTGTTAAAAGGCACATGGATGAATATATTGTGATACATGAATAAAAAGTAATCCTCTTAAACAATAAAATATAATCAACTATTGATATACACAAAATGGAGGAATCTCAAAAATATTTTTGAAAATAAGAAGTGAGACACAAAAAATGCATATTGTCTGATACCATTTATAATTGTTCAAAAATTGGCAAACTAACCCCTAATCTTAAGAAGGTGAATGTATGGTGAAGCAGGGAATTACTGGGAAAGAGTATGAGGGAATATTCTGGCTAATGGAAATGTTCTATGATTTAGAAATCATAGAAAATATTTATCTTTTATACATATATAATATCAAAGGATAATTTAATAAACTATGTGTAAACATTATACATGAGTACTTTAAAATATTATTAAAATTGGGAAGCAGATGTGGCTCAAGTGATTGGGGTCCTGCCTACCACATGGGAGGTCCCTGGTTTGGTTCTAATACCTCATAAAGAAGACAGAGAGTTGACGTGACCAGCAGGCATGGTGAGCTGATCCAAGAAGATGATGCAACAAGAGACACAAGAAGAAATACATGACTGACACAGCAAAGCAGGGAGCGGAGTTGGATCAATAATTAAGTGCTTCCCTCTTACATGGAAGGTCCAGGATTTGGTTCCCAGTGCCTTCTAAAGAAACAAGATGAGCAGACACAGCAAGTGCAAACAACAAGGGGGTGGGGAGAAATAAATAAATAAATAAACCTTTAAAATATATGTATATTTTACTAGAATAAAATTTGGAGGACATAACAAAGGAAAAATACTCCAAGTGCACAAATTGGAAAAACAGCTATTAGAAAGATATAATTTCTTCCCAGATTTCTACAAATCAAATAGAATTTCCCACAATCATTTTTATATTTTGGAAGAGTATAATAGATTTTATAAATGTACATAAAATGCAAAATTTCAAGAATATCAAGACACTCTTCAGAAAGTATAAGGAGGTGTGATAGTTTACTATTGACAAAACCTATCACAAATGTTGATTAAATAATACCATTTTACACTGGTGTAAGCATGGAAAAGCATTTCATCAGAAAAGAATATTTATGACAAAATTGTACCACGTAGTGGCAGGGAAAAGACAGACATCTTAATACATGGTTCTAAGGAAATTGGATATTCATAAAGAAAAACATCACACTTGACCTCTCTCTTATATCATATATAAATGACAGTTTTAGATTTAAATATGCAATATGATTAATTACTTTAACACATAGAAAACATATTCATTACCTTTATGGAGCAAAGTTGGATTAAACAGCAACACAATTTCCATAAATGAAAATATTGATAAATTGAAATCAATTATCAATTGTATAAATTATATAAATATTTAGAAATTTTAAAAATCAAAACACACTAATAAAAGAGTGGAAATGAAATAACAGATTGGGAGAAAATATTTACCTCACATATAACTGAGCAAGTCATTGTATCTAAAATATGCAATTAATTTTTACAAATTACTTAGAAAAATATCTTATAAGCTTGTATAAAAATGGACAAGATAGGTAAATAGAGACATAATAAAAGAGATCAGCCAAATGAGTGACAGACATAGAATAAAGTTACTCAGTAGCAATAGAAATCAGGGCAATAAAATTTAAAACCACAGTGATATAACACCACATATAAACCAGAATGGCTGAAAATAAAACACCTGACCATATTAAGTGTTGCCTGATCTATGAAGCAAAAGTATGTGAGACGATCCTTACATGCTATTTGTGGGAGTGTAATTTATTCTACCTCCTGTAGAAAATGTTTGCTGATAGTTATTGGTAAGCATATGCTAACATTATGGCCCAGTTATTTCCACTTCTAGCTAAATACCCAAAAGAAATCCATGCAGGGATACTACAAAAGGCAAAAACAAGTATGTTCTATAAATTAATTTTAATAGCCCCAAGCTAGAATCAAACCTAACTTAGTTCCATTTTACAATTATATATTTCTATATATCTATCCCATATGTTTATCATGATTCTAACAAGAATTTATCATAGATATGATTTTATATTTATTAATGTATTTCTATAGACAATATCTCATTTTCTTTTAGATGTGTAACCTTCAGCTGGAGAATGTATCTGGCTTTTCTCGTTATTTTATATCCACTGTTTATAAGTGACTGACTATTCAAAATATAGCTATAAAATGACTTTTTAAGTTAAAAATCCTTCAATCTGATTTTTATTGTGTTTATGTATAGTTTTCATTTGAATGTGTATAAAGGTAGAAAATATATAGAAAAATTGGGCTAATTAGTCAATTAATGCAATTCAAGAGATTTTCTGCAAGGATACCAAAACAATTCAATGGTGGGATGAATAGTCTTTTCAAGAAATAATGCTGGGTCAACTTGATACCCATATAAAAGAGAATGAAATTACCTTACACCATACTCAAAAAATTAATCAAAATGATCATAGACCTAAATATACAAACTAAAGTTTTAAAACAACAAAAAATGTAGGAGTAAATCTTTTTCAACTTGAGTTAGACAATGGTCTCTTAAATACCACACTACAAGCACAGCAGGAAAAGAAAAAAAATAGATAAACTGTACTTCATCAAAATTAAAAACTTTTGGACTCAAAAAAATACCATCAAAAAAGTGAAAATACAACCATATAGAATGTAAGAAAATATGTTCAAATTATATAACATATAAAGAAATGTATCCAGAATATATAAATAACTCTTTACAACCCAATAATAGAAAGGACAAAAACAATACAAATGGGAAAAGAGCTAAATGGACATTTTTCCAAAGAAGTTATAAAAATGCTCAATAAAGACATGAAAAGATGCTCTTCACATCATTAGTAATTAAGGAAATGCAAATCAACACACAATGAGATATCATTTAAACCCATTTAATGATATCAGACATAGTATCCCTGATGGTATTTTTTTAAAAAAGCAAATGTTGGGAAGGGTATGGAGAACTTAGAGCTTGCATGCATTGCTGGTGAAAATATAAAATGGTGAAGCCATTTTGGAAAACAGTTTGGCAGGTCAGTCAAAACGTTAAACATAGAATTTTCGTATGACCCGACAATTCCACTGCTTGGTAGCTAGGAGAAATGAAAACATATGTCTAAACTAAACATGTACACAAGTTCCAGAGCATCAATATTCATAAAGCCAAAAAGTGAAAATCACTCAAATGTCTGTCAATTGGTGAATGGAGAAACAAAATGTGGTATATACATCCAATGAACTATTGTTAGGCAATAAAAAGAAAAGATGTATTGACATATGCTACAGCATGGGGGAACTTGAAAAACTTTATGCTCAGTGAAAGAAAGCAGTTACGAAAGACTGCATATTGAGTGATTTCATTTCTATGAAATATCTAGAATAGGCAATCTCTATTTTATTTATTTATTTTTAAAAGATTTATTTTATTTATTCTGCCCCTCCTCCTTGCCGCTTGTGCTCGCTGTCTGCTTTCTGTGTGCATTTGCTGCACGTTCTTCTGTATCTGCATGTTTTCTCATCTTGTTTTCTCTTTAGGAGGCACTAGGAACTGATCCTGGGACCTTCTGACATGGGAGAGAGGCACTCAATCACTCGAACCACCTCAGCTCCATGGTTTGTTGTGTCTCTCATTGTCTTTTTCCTCTGTGTCTCTTTTTGTTGCGTCATCTTGTTGCATTAGCTCCCCATGTGGGCCAGCTTTCCATGGGGGCCAGCTCTCCATGTGGTCCTGCTTGCCTTCACCAGGAGGCCCTGGGAATTGAACCCAGGACCTCCCATATGGTAGATGGGAGCCCAATCA
>JAQZBX010067292.1:0-15963 GCA_029593785.1 Cabassous unicinctus
GTTGCCAAATATTTTCTCCCATTGGGTAGGTTGCCTTTATACTTTCTTGATAACATCCTTTAAAGTCCAGAAGTTTTTATTTTAATTTTGAGGAAGTCCCATTTATCTTTTTTTTTTTTACTGCTCATTCTTTGGGTGTGAAGTTCATGAAATCATTTCCTATTACAAGGTCCTGTAGATGGTTCCCTACATATCTTCCAAGGTCTTTATGGTCTTGGCTCTTATATTTAGATCTTTTTTCCATATTGAGTTGTTTTTTGTAAAAGGTGTGAAATGGTGTTCCTTTCTCATTCTTTTGGATATGGATATCCAGGTCTCCAAACACAATTTGTTGAAGAGGCCTTTCTCCCCCAAATGAGTGGACTTGCTGGTCTTGTTGTATATCACATAACTGTATGTGCCAGGATATATAATGAAACTCTCAACTCGGTTCAATTTGCCAGTATTTCTATCCTTGTGCAAATACAATGAATTTTTGAGCACTGTAGTTTTGCTTATGTTTTGAAGTCCGGTAGTGTGATACCTCCAACTTCATTTTTCTTTTTCAATATGTCTTTGATGGTTTGGGGCCTCTTACACTTCCAAATAAATTGTGTAGTTCACATTTCCAATTCATTAAAAAATGTAGTGTTGATTTTTATTGGGATTGCATTAAATCTGCAGATTAGTTTTGGTAGGATAGACATCTTGATAATATTTAGTCTTCCTATCCATAAAAAGGGAATATTCTTCCATTTATTTAAGTCTTCTTTGGTTTTCTTTAACAGTGTTGTGTAGTTTTCTGAATATAAGTCCTTTACATCTTTAGTTAAATTTATTTCTAGGTATTTGATACTTTTAGTTACTATTGTAAATGAAAATTTTTTATTTCCTCTTCAGATTGCTCATTATTGGTGTACAGAAATGATACTGATTTTTGAGCATTGCTCTTATAACCTCTGACTTTACTGAACTACTTTGTAAGTTCCAGAAGCTTTTTTGTAGAATTCTCGGACCTTTCTATGCATAGGATCATGTCATCTGCAAATAGTGAAATTTTTACTTCTTCCTTTTCAATCTGGATGCATTTTATATCTTTTTCTTGCCTCAGAGCTTGAGCAAGTACTTCTAAGACAATGTCAAATAGAAGCAGTGATAGTGGGCATCCTTGCCTTGTTCCCAGTCTCAGATGGAAAGCTTTAAGATTTCACCATTGAAGATGATGTTAGTTGTGGGTTTTTCATATATACCCATTATCATGTTCAGAAAATTTCCTATTCCTATCTTTTGCAATGTTTTGATCAGGAAAGAGTGCTGTATTTTGTCAAATACTTTTTCTGCATCTATAGAGATGATCATGCAATTTTTTTCTTTCATTCTGTTTATGTGGTGTATTACATTGATTTTCTTATGTTGAACCATCCTTGCATACCCAGGATGAAACCCACTTGGTCATGGTGTATAATTCCTTTAATATGTTGTTGAATGTGATTAACAAGTATTTTCTTGAGGATATTAGCATCTAGTTTCATTAGAGAGATTGGTCTGTCATTTTCCTTTCTTGTGGCACCATTATTTGGCTTTGGTATTAGGGTAATGTTGGCATCATAGAATGAGTTAGGCAATGTTCCTTCTAATTCTATTTTTTGGAAGCACTTAAATGGATTGGTGTTAGCTCTTTCCAGAATGTTTGGTAGAATTCACCTGTGAAGCCATATGGTCCTGGGCTATTCTTAGTTGGGAAGTTTTTGATGACTGTCTATTTACTTGTAATTGAACTGTTGAGTTCATCAATTTCTTCTTTCATCACTGTTGGCTGCTTGTGAATTTCTAGGAATGTGTCTTTCTTCTAAATTATCATTCTTGTTGGCATATAGTTTTTCACAGTATCCTCGTATAATACTGTTTATTTCTTTGGGGTCAGTGATGATATCCCCTTCCTCATTTCTTATTTTGTGTATTTCCATCTGTGCTCTCTTTTTCTTTGTTAGTCTGGCTAAGAGTTTGTCAATTTTATTGATCTTCTCAAAGAATCAGCTTTTGGTTTTGTTTATTTTTTCTACTGATTTCTTATTTTCTATTTCATTTAGTTTTGCTCTAACATTTGTTATTTCCTTCTTTCAACTTCTTTGGGGTTACTTTGTTGTTGTTTTTTTCAATTCCTCCTGGTGTGCAGTTAGGTCTTCAATTTTAGCTCTTTCCACTTTTTTGATATGTGCATTTATGGATATGAATTTCCTTCTCAGTAGAGCTTGGTCTTCATCCCATACGTTTTGATATTTTATGTTGTCATTTTCATTCATCTCAAGGTAGTTACTGATTTTTTTGAGATTTCCTCCTTGACACACTGTCTAAGAGTGTGCTGTTATCTTCCATATCTTTGTGCCTAATCTAGTTCTCTGGCCCTTAGTGATTTCCAATTTCATTCCATTGTGGTCAGAAAAATTACTTTGCATAATCTAAATCTTTCTGAATTCATTGAGAGATGTTCTGTGGCCTAGCATGTGTTCTATCTTGGAGTATAATCCATGTGCACTCAAGAAGAATGTATATCCTGATGTATTAGGGTGTAGTGTTTTGTATATATCTATTAGGTTCATATCCTTTAATGTATTATTTGGAGTCTTTGTTTCTTTATTGATTCTCTGTTGAGATGTTCTGTCTAATGGTGATAATGGTGTATTAAAATCCCCCACTATAATTGTAGAGACATTTATGTCTCCACTGAGTCTTTCCAGTGTTTGCCTCATGTATTTTGAGGCACCCTGATTAGGTGCATAAATGCTTATGATTGTTATTTCTTCTTTAGAGGTTACCGCTTTTACTAATATATAGTGACCATTGTTGTTTCTCACAAGACTTTAGCATTTAAAGTCTCTTTTGTCCAATATTAGGATAGCTACTCCCACCCTTTTTTGGTTGTTGTTTACTTGTAGAATTATTTTCCAGCCATTCACTTTCAGCCTCCTTGAATCCCTGGGTCTAACATGGGTTTCTTGTAGACAACATGTAGATGGGTCATGCTTCCTCATCCATTCTGCCAATCTGTCTCTTGACTTGTGATTTTAATCCATTTAACATTCAGTGTTATTACTCTCAAGGAATTTCTTACATTAGCCATATTTTCTTTGGGTTTTTGTATGTCATATGTTGCTTTTATTTCTATTTTTGTCTTTTTAGTTGTTCTTACACTCTCCTCCAACTCTCTCCCTGTTTTTTTCCTTTCAACCTGTAGAACTTTCTTTAGTATTTCTTGAAGGGCAGGTTTCTTATTTGTATATTCTTAATTTCTGTTTATCTGTGAATATTTTGATCTCTCCATCATTTTTGAATGCCAGCTTTGTTGGATAGAGAATTCATGGCTGGAAGTTTTTTTCTTTGAGTACCTTGACTTTGTCATACCACTGCCTTCTTGCCTTCATGATTTCAGATGAGAAATGAGCACTAAATCTTATTGAGATTCCCTTGTATATGATAGTTCTCTTTTCTCTTGCTGCCTTGAGTATTTTCTCTTTGTCTTGAGCATCGGATATTTTGACAAGTATATGTCTTGGAGTAGGCCTGTTAGGATTTTTACTACTTGCCGGTGCTGTGCTTCCTGGACATGTAAGTCCATCTCCTTCAATAGGGTTGGGAAATTTTCAGCCATTATTTCTTCAACAATCTTTCTGTTCCCTTTCCCTTTTCTTCTCCCTCTAGGATGCTTATAATATGTATGTTTTTGCATTTTGTGTTGTCATATAAATGCCTAAGTCTATGCTGGATTTTTTCTATCTTTTTATATATCTGTTCTAATACCTGTTTGATTTCAGATATACTATCTTCCACATCACTAATTATTTCTATTTCCTGTTCAAATCTGCTGTTGTATGATTCCAGTGACTTTTTGATTTCTTGGATTGTGCCATTCATCATCATAATATCTGTTATCTTTTTGCATATTTACTATTACAATTCTTCAGTATGTTCTCCCAATGTCTTCTTAATATCCTTCATTTCTTCCTTCACTTCATTTAGTTGGTCCATGATATCTTTTGGAGAGCTCTTATTAGTTGTTCAATATTCTGCATCTCTTCCTGGTTTTTAGTTTGTTCATTGAATTTGCCCATGTCTTTCTGTTTCTTAGTATGGGTTTGTAATTTTTTTGGCGCTCTGGTCATCATTTATTTTGTTGGGTTTATTCAGTTGACTAGCTTTTCTCTCTGCTCTAGAGTTTTGTTTAGCTGCTGGTTTTGTGTGTATGTTAAGTTTTCTCTTTGACACTTTGTTCTTCTTTTTCTATTTCTTTCCCGTTTTCTATGTTCCCTTGAAGGAAAAAGATTAGGGCCAGAGAAATCAAAAGAGGTAACAAAAGAAAAATAATAATAGTAATAATAATAAAAGTTAGAAAAGTTAGAAAAGGGGCCAGTGGTGAAATGAGTATTTAACTCATGTAAGTAGTTTAGAGTAATAGGAATAAAAAAAGTAGAGCATGTACAACAATATGGGAAACCAAATAGAGAAAAATATATAGAGTGATTTAAAAGGACAGAATGATGAGAGAAAGAAAGAAAAAGAAAAGACAGAAAGAAGAAAGTTAATAAAAATAAAGAAAGCAGAATAGACAAGATAGACAACAAAACCAGTAAAGTTGAGGACTAATGAAAAAAGATGGAATGTGAGAACCATAACAGAAAGCAGAAGACAGAAAGATGAAGGAAGGAAAAAAGATAGTGTTGGTAGAGAAAATCAGTGTACACAGACAATGGGAAATCAAGGAAGAAGAAGCACAGCAAAGAAGAAACAAGCTAGCAGCACCGAATTTAAAAGAGGGGGTGGTGGAAAGAGTAAAGAAAAACAAGAAACAAAACAAACAAACAAACAAAAAAACAAGCAAACACACAAGCAAGCAGCAAAACAAAGCTATGGAAGAAATGTGTTCCTTCTTGGGCCTTTGTGGAGCCTCTCAGGCTACTTGTGTTCATCAGCCAATTACCCTGCAGGCTTCTCTCTGCCGGTTTTGAGGTGGGTTTTAGTGAGTAAACTAAGTTAACTTTTTTTAAGTATTGTTTTTGGAAAAATAAGGGACACAAAAGAAGCTAGAACAAAAATAATGTCTATATTTTCACTGTCCTATGGTATTCAGCTGGATGTTAGATATCCCAGTGAATCAGTACTTTTATAGGAGCTGGGAATTGAACTAGGGACCTCATATATTCAAGGCAGAACTTTCTCCTCTGAGCTACCTTTCTAACTGTGACAGTTACCTCTTCAGAAAGCTATTCAGTCACTTTCCCCCAGGTGCTTTTTACTCTCCTTGGGCAGCAGGATTCAGTAGGCTGTATGAGCATATTCCTCTTCCCCTCTCCTGGTCAGGTTGAGTTCCCTTTTGAAATTCAAATGGGACCCTGATGACAGAGTACATCACACTGAAATGATTTTCAAGCCTCTTCTAGAACACCCCGTTCTCCCAGGGGACCCTAGATAGGCTCTTGAAAACTTATTAAGTGCTTCCCACTGCTTGTCTCCCTTAGGAGAGTTGAATTTCTGATAGTCCTCAGTGAAGAACTATTAAATTGCCTGACTCCACCTTCTCTTAAATGAAGGCTCTGTATCCCAGGGTGGCTAGGTAAATTAGGCTTCCTCAGCAGATTTGCCTCTCCCTTCAGCCTGGTGCTACTTCAAGCTGGCTTGTGAGCTCCCCAAAGCTCTAAGGGTGTCCAGGCAACCAAACCCACATAAAGAAAATCCTTCTCCACCCTTTGCCAGAACCCTCCCACTCTTGGGGAATGCTTCCTCTTGATGGTTGGCTGGGGGGATTCGGGGCTCACCCTGGCTCCCTGCCCTGATGATGGGACATACGCATCACTGTTTCCAGGAATGGGGCTGCAAATTCACAGTTTTATCTTTAGCAATCTATCTCCCTGTCCTGCTCCCTCCAAATCGATGCCCCAAGGTCTCCCATTCTGTGGGTTCTCAGAACAGCTCACTTGGGCAGGATCCTGTCCCCAATCAGCTGTCTTTTGTGAGAGAGTTGGTGAGCATCCACTTAAACTGATGCCATCTTGCATGGACCACCCCCCCAAATATAACTTTAATCCTTATCCTAACACACAACCCCACCTAATGCTGATCCTTAATCTAACCATAATATAAACCCTAAACCAAAATATAACTCTATTCTACCTCCTAATTATAGTCCTAACCCTAAATCTAAAACTATTCCAAACTTAAGCCTAACCTTAAGCAGAATCTTAAATCTAACTCTAACCCTAACAAAAATATAAACTTTAGCTTAAACCTAGCCCTAACAAATCCTTATCATAATCCTAACAATAAGCAAAGCTAACACTATCCCTAAATTGAATCTTAACACCAACACACAATTCCCATAACCAAATGTCTACAATAAACTAATTTTATCTTTAAATCTAACTCTAGTGACACCTTAAGCTTAATTGTAAACTTAAAATTTACCCCAACACTAACACAATCCCTAATCCTAACTATAATCCACACCTAACCCAAGTGTTAACATTAAATTGAACATGGATTTTAACCCCAACCCTATCTGTAATCCAAAATTTTTATTAATTTTATTCACATACACTCCATACCCACCAAAC
Source organism: Cabassous unicinctus (assembly GCA_029593785.1). NCBI lineage: Eukaryota > Metazoa > Chordata > Mammalia > Cingulata > Chlamyphoridae > Cabassous > Cabassous unicinctus. The sequence continues at coordinate 6,585 of JAQZBX010067292.1, forward strand.
CTATACTCTTCCTTTCTCCTCCTCCCACCCTCTAATAACCTCTAACTTATTTTATCTCTGGATTTGCTATTGCATGTCTAATGAGTAACATCATGCAATATTTTTCCTTTTTTATCTTGCTTATTTTGTTGAGCATACTGTTTTAATGTTATTCCATGTTTCAGGATGTCTCAGAACTTCTTGCTTTTTTATGGTCAAGTAATATTCCATTGTGTGTTTGACCACGTTTCATTTATCCATTCACTCATTTATGCACACTTGGTTATTTCCACATTTTTGTTATTGTGAATAATGCTGCTACAAATATTGGTGTACAAGTGTCTGTTTTAGACCCTGTTTTTCCTATCTTTTGGTATGTTCCTAGAAGTGAGATGGTGGCATCATATGGTAATTCTCTATTTAATTTTTTTGAGGAACTGCCATATTGCTACTTTCCAATGATGCACCATTTCAGATTCTCACCAACAATTCACTAGAGTTCCAATTTCTCCACATCCTTTCTAATGAACACTTCTTATTTTCCTTTCTTAACACCTAGTGTTAAGTGGCATCACATTATGGTTTTGATTTGCATTTCCTTAATAGCTAATCATATTGAACATCTTTTCATGAGCTTTTTGTGCATTTGTATATCTTCTTTGGAAAAATGTCCATCCAATTATTCAACCATTTTTTAATTTGGTTATTTGTTTTTTGTTTTTGTATTGTAAAATTTCTTTATAAATTCTGGATACTAAACCCTTATCCAATATGGTTTTCAACCATTTTCTCCCATTCTGTAATTTAACTTTTCACTTTCTAGATAATATCCTTTGATGCACAAAACTTTTATTGTTGATGAAGTCAAAATAATCTATTGCTGTTATTGTTGCTTGTGCTTTTGGTGTCATATCTAAGAATACATTACTGAATCCCAGGTCATGAAGATTTGCTCGAATGTTATCTCAATGCAGAAATTTTTATCTTACTAGAAATCACCCCTCCACCCATAGGATCTTAACCCCTTCCCTTCTTTGAGTAATAATTGGGTTTAAGTCACAACATATACAATAGGCCTTCTAAGGGAGGAAAGGGAGTATTCCTCAAAGGACTTAGCCAACATGTATCATCATCAAAGGAGAGTAAGTTTGGGACTGGACCTTGAATGTGAATAATTAAGGGATTTAAGTTGATAAGGAAGAAGTTATTCATGAGAGACCTTTCTTCCATGATACAGGAATAAACCCTGGCAAGGACACAGAGATGATGCTATTGTAATGTTAAGATAGCTCTTGGAATCTTGGAAAAAGAGCCTCATCAAAATGCTCCTGTAGGATAATGATATCATGTTAAATTAGGTGAGCAAGGAGTACCTTGGAGGCCTTAGTGTTACAAATGGTGGGAGTTAAATAATGTGATCAGTGAAATTGTTTCAGATGTAGTTGTGGGCTATATTGAGACATCCCGTCCAAAATAGAGGACAAAAGACCACATTTCATAGCTCCCACAATTACCAAGGAAGTACAATACCTGGTAGGCTTCTTTTAGTTTTGGAGGCAGCAATTTCCACACTCAGGAACACTGCTTCAACACTTTCAGTTTTGACTGGGGCTCTGCAGCAGGCCCAGGTGGCAATGAGAGCAGCCCTGCCACTTGGGACATTCTAGCCAGTAGACCATTTGAAGTTGTTGGCATTAGCAACTCCTCCATCTCTCCTCTAAAATCCTCATTTAAGAGGTGGGGGATCTAAGACAGTGGAGTTTCATTTCTATATGCTATGACTCCAATGTGGAAGTGAAACCCCTGAGGCAATGGAGAAGGTAAGTACCCATGTATATTACCCCAAAATGAGGAAATCTGAGACAAAAGTTAAAACAAATGGATAAGGAGGCCCAAGTGATCATCTGCCATGAATCTCATTCATTGAAATTGAAATTAGGGAAATGAGAAGAGTTGTTAAAATGATTTATAAATGGCAACAAAATATTAATGCTGTTTATATTTGTTTTCAAACAATTTGCATAGACTATATAAAGGTACTTCTGAAACTTTAACCCAATGTTCCTGATTACCCAAGAAGAGAGACAAAACTAGAATCATGATATCAGTTATAAAATCATGTTTTAGGGCTCTTCACCCAGAAACCAGGGGACATCACCACTTCCCCCTTCCTTTTCCAGCTTCCTGGGGTTCTGAATGCTGCCAGAGCAAACGTTTCCAATATCCTTACAGATGCGTGCTTCAGAGTACAGCAAGACCACCTGCATGGCCTTGACTCTTCCTTCATTATAATCTTTCCCCCATAATGGGAGCTCAGCCCACAACAATCTGGGTCATGCACACTAGGTTGTACACTGTAGTGGCATATCTCATGAATTGATACTCAGGAGAAATAACTTGAAACTCTACATCCTTATGATAAAGTTATTTTCAGTAATAATAATGTTATGACATGAAATAGTACAATGGCCAGAAGAAATATCAGTAATTAATATTGTTATTTTTTGAAGTTTGTATATATAATCATGCCAGTAAATAATAAAGAGAAAAAAGAAATGTATAATGAAGAAAAGAGTTATTAGACTAATATTTTAAATTACATTAACATACTTTGTCATTTTGTAATGAACATTTTCAAATGCATCCAAGTTAAAGGACCTTTACATTGAATAATTGTATAGCCACCACCTAGATTTTACCAGAAACATTTTGCTACACTTGTTTTATTACATGACAATCCATGAATCCATTCCTGTATCCATCTTTTGACATTAATTTTTGTATTTAAATAATTTTTTATTTTAATATTTTCATATTTACAGAAAAATTGCAAAGATAGTACAAAGATTTCCCACATACCACACACCCAGCATCCCTTATTATTACTATCTTAAATTACTGTGTTATATTCTTCACAATTATTAAATCAATTTTGAGATATCATTTTTAACTAAATTGCATGCTTTATTTCTTTTTATTGTTGTTGCTGTTGTTGTTTTTAACCTAAGGGCTTTTCTCTGTCCCAGATCTGATCCAAGAAAGTTAACATAATGCCAGACAAAAAGAAAAACCTAAGCAAGAAAGAGAAACTGACCAACAGAATAAACCAATCAAGATAAACAGATATCTAGACATTAGCAAAAATTTACAATCCATATTAAGAAAGAGGAAGATTTTGCCCAGTCAAATGAACAACAACAACAAAAAAAAAATCAAAGAAGACCTAAATAAATAGAAATATATTCTATGTTCATAGATTGAAAGACTAAACATCATTAATATGCCAAATTTACTTAAATTGAGTTACAGGATTCATGCAATTCCAATAAAAATCCCAAAAGCATTTTTACAGAAATAGTAAAGCCAATTATCAAAATTTTTTGAAAGGGTAAAGGGCCCCAAACTGCCAAAAAACATCTTGAAAAAGATAAATGAATTTGGAAGACTCACATTACCAGACTATAAAACATTCTACAGGGGGAACGGGTGGGGCTCAAGCAGTTAGATGCCTGCCTCCCACATAGGAGATCCTGGGTTCAGTTCACAATGACATGATGCAACAAAGTGATACAAAGAGGAAACACAACAAGGAGACACAGTGAGAGACACAACAAGCAGGGAGCAGATGTGGCTCAAGTGATTGGGTGCCTACTTCCCACATGGGAGGTCCCAGTTTTGGTTCCCATTGCCTCCTAAAGAAGACCAGCAGACACAAAGAGCACACAATGAACAGACACTGAGAGAAGATAGCAAGTGCAAACAATGAGGTGGGGGAGAAATAAATAAATCTTTAAAAAATTCTACAAAGCTACAGTGGTCAAAAACCACATGGTATTGGCACAAGGATAGAAATATTGATCAATGGAACTAAATAGATCAGAAATAGACCCACACATCTATAGCCAACTGATATTCAACAAGGCTGCCAACTCCACTAACCTGGGACAAAGAATAATCTCTTTAATAAATGGGGTTGGTAGAACTGGATATCCATATCCAAATGAGTGAAAGACGATCCTTATTTCACACCCTTTACAAATAACTCAAGATGGATCAAATACCTACGTATAACAGCCAGGGCCATAAAGCTCCTTGAAGATAATGTCAGAAACATCTACATGACCTTGTGGTAGGAAATGGTTTTATGAACCTTAAAACCAAGGTTTAAACAGTGAAAGAAAAAAAATATATAAATGGGCCCTCCTCAAAATTAAAAAGGTGTTTCAAAGGAGTCTGCAAAGCAAGTGAAAAGGCAGCTTACTCATTGGGAGAAAATATTTAGGACCAACATATCCAATAAGGGTCTTGTATCCAGGATAAATAAAGAAACTCTACAACTCAATATGAAAAGACAAAAAAAAAAAAAAAAGTTTAAAATGAGCAAGAGACTTGATCAGAAAATTTTCCAAAGAGGAAACATGGATGGATAAAAAGAACACAAAAAGATGCTCGACATCACTAGTTCTTACAGAAATGCAAATTAAAACTACAATGAGATATCACTTACACCTACCAGACTAACTGGTATTAAAAAAAAAAATCAAACTATAAGTTTTGGAGAGGATGTGGAGAAATAAGAACACTCATTCATTACTGGTGGGAATGTAGAATTGTGCAAATCTGGAGAATATTTTGGTGGTTCCTCAGAAAGTTAAGTTTAGAATTATGACATGTTCTGGCAATCTAAATACTAGATATATGCACAGAAGAATTGAAAGCAGGCATACAGATAAATGCAAACCAATGTTCATATCAGCATTATTCTCAATTGCCAAAAGATGGAAGCAAGCCAGATGTCCATGAACAGATGAATGCATAAACAAAATGTGGTACATATATGAGATGGAATATTATTCACCTGTAAGAAGGAAAGAAGTTTTGACACATATGACAACATGGATGAACCTCAAAGGCCTTATGTTGAATGAAATAAGCCAAACTCAAAAGAACACATATTGCATTATCTCACTATGAACAAAAAATAGTGAGCAGGCACATGGAGGTAGATTCTGGAAGATAGGTTACAAGAGGAAAGAAGGAGAGTAGAGATTGATGAGCTGATGCATTATCTGGGCAGAATTAGTTTGACTGTAATAGTTTGGAAATGGACAGAGGTTATGGTGGCACAGCAACATGATTGTAATTAACAGCACCTAAATGTTAATGTGAATGTGGTTGAAAGGGAACGTTTGACCCACCCATGAGGCTAAAAGGAAAGCTAGAAGATAAAATGGGCTACTGTACAATTCAGTGAATTCTGGGTTAATCAAGGATTGTCGTTAAGAACACAAATATAAGGATGTTTTTTCAGGATCTATAACAAAGGAATGTCACTACTACAGGGTGCTCATATTGGGGTGATATATGGGGAAAATCCACATAAAATATATTTCTATGGCATAAGAATGAGTTTGTGTTGTCATAGCTATGTTTTCTCAATAGATAGAGGCCCACACAATAGCTAACAAATATTAAACTTCCATCCTGGGGTAGGCCTGCTAATTTCTAAAAAAAAAAAAATGGCAAAAATCTCTGGAATATATAAGCCACACCTCAGAAAATAAAACAGGCCTATATGCGAAGCCCTCAATATTAAGGTTTGAACTTATGAACCTTATTCCTGTAAAAATGAAACTTAACTTAATTATAACTAATGCCTAAGAGTTCATTCCAAAAACCTCTTTGTTACTCAAATATGGCCTCTTTGTCTCAGCCAAACTCAACAAATAAACACCCTACCTTACTCCCAATATGGTAAATGATTCCCAGAGATGAATCTCCCTGGCACTGAAGGATTATTACCAAGCACTAATGGAAAAATATATTGGACAAAAGGGGAAACATTCAACAAAATAGAGTTTTTATGGCTAAGAGATTTCAAAGTGAGTCATGAGGTCATTCCAGAAGTTATACTTGTGCAGGTCAAAGACAGATTTCATTAATAGCAACAGTAATAAAAGCCTTAAAAAATAGTGCTCCTGAGACTAGAGTGGACTTACAGGTATTCTGTTATAGACATATTGTGATTCAAGTAATGGAAGAAATTACAACATTATTGTGGAGCCAGTGACCACTGGATGCTTTGGGGGTGGGGAGAGAGAAACGTAATTGTAATAAGGGGCATTTCAGGAGTTGGAAATTATCCTGAGTGACATTGCAATGACAGATACAGGCCATTTTATATCAGCATATAACATGCAGAACTGTATAGGAGAGAGTGTGGTCTACAATGTGAACTATGGTCCATGCTTACTGGCAAAGCTCCAGGATGTTTATATCCATTTCAGGTGATGTGCCACACTAATGAAAGATGTTTATGTGTGAGGTTGTGGGTGGTGTGGGAGGTGGGGCATATGGGAATCCTTATAATTTTTGTGTAATATTTATGTAATCTAAGTATCTTTTAAAAAATAAAAAAAATATTAAAAATTGGGGGAGGATAGACAAACAAAAGCAAGATATAAAAATATAAAATAAAAAAATGGGGGGGAAGGAGAATAAAAACTCCTTGGGGGACTTTAATTCACCATTAGCATCATTAAACAGAACATCTAGACAGAAAATCAATAAAGAAACCAAGGCTCTCAACAGTACATTAGAGGACCTGGACTTAATAGACATATACAGAACACTACACCCAAATACAGTAGGATTTATCTTATTCTGGAGTGCACATGGAACATACTCCAAGATAGACCACATGCTAGGCCACAGAACAACTCACAATGAATTCAGAAAGATTGAGATTATACAAAATAATTTCTCTGACCACAACGAAATGAAATTGGAAATCACTAAGGGCCAGAGGAACAGGTTAGGCACAAGGATATGGAAGTTAAACAACACACTCTTAGACAAAGAGTGGGTCAAGGAGGAAATCTTAAAAGAAATCAGTAACTACCTGGAAACTAATGAAAATGACAACACAACATATCAAAACCTATGGGATGCAGCGAAAGCAGTCCTGAGAGGGAAGTTCATAGCCATAAATACATATATTAAAAAAGAAGAAAGAGCTAAAATTGAAGACCTAACTGCACACTTGGAGGAACTGGAAAAACAACAACAAACTAAATCAAAGGGAAGTAGAAAGAAGGAAATAACAAAGATTAGAGCAGAACTAAATGAAATAGAGAATAAGAAAGCACTAGAAACAATAAACAAAACCAAATGCTGGTTCTTTGTGAAAATCAATAAAATTGAAAAACCCTTAGCCATACTAACAAAGAAAGAGAGAACAGATTCAAATACACAAAATAAAGAATGAACAAGAGGATATCAGTACTGACACCACATAAATAAAGATTATCATAAGAGGATACTTTGAAAAATTATATGCCACCAAGAATGATAATTTAGAAGAAATGGACAAGTTTCTAGAAACTCACACACAGCCTACATTGATGAAAGAAGAAATTGATGAATTCAACAGTCCAAATACAAGTAAAGAGATAGACTCAGTCATTAAAAACTTCCCAAATAAGAAGAACCCAGGACCATATGGCTTCACAGCTGAATTCTACCAAACATTCCAGAAAGAGCTAACACCAATTCTGCTTAAGTTCTTCCAAAAAATAGAAGAAGAAGGAATATTGCCTAACTCATTCTACAGTGCCAACATTACCCTAATACCAAAATTGAAGATACCACAAGAAAGGAAAATTACAGACCAATTTCTCTAATGAACCTCAATGCTAAAATCCTCAACAAAATACTTGCTAATCACATTCAACAACATATCAAAAGGATTATACACCATGACCAAGTGGGTTTCATCCCAGGTATCCAAGGATGCTTCAATATAAGAGAATCAATCAATGTAATACACCACATAAGCAGATTGAAAGAAAAAAATCACATGATCATCTCAATAGATGCAGAAAAAGCATTCGACAAAACACAGCACTCTTTCCTGATAAAAACACTCTAAAGATAGGAATAGAAGGAAACTTTCTGAACATGATGAAGGGTATATATTAAAACCCAAAGCTAACATCATCTTCAATGGTGAAATCCTAAAAGCCTTCCCTCTGAGATCGGGAACAAGACAAGGATGCCCACTATCACCACTTCTATTTAACATTGTCTTAGAAGTACTTGCTCAAGCACTGAGGCAAGAAAAGTATATAAAATGCATCCAGATTGGAAAAGAAGTAAAAATTTCATTATTTGCAGATGACATGATCATATATATAAAAAGCCCTGAGAAATCTACAGCAAAGCTACTAGTACTTATAAAGAAGTTCAGTAAAGTTGCAGGCTATAAGATCAATGCTCAAAAATCATTAGCATTTCTGTACACCAATAATGAGCAATCTGATGAAGAAATAAAGGAAAAAATACCATTTACAATAGTAACTAAAAGAATCAAATATCTAGGAGTAATTTTACCTAAAGATGTAAAGGACTTATATACAGAAAACTACACAACACTGTTAAAGGAAATCAAAGAAGACTTAAATAAATGGAAAAATATTCCCTGTTCATGGATAGGAAGACTGAACATCATCAAGATATCTATCCTACTCAAACTAATCTACAGTTCTAAGGCAATATCAATAAAAATCAACACTCTAGCTTTTAAGGAACTGGAAAAACTAACCACAAAATATATTTTGAGAGGTAAAAGGTAAAAGGCCCTGAATTGCCAAAGACATATGGAAAAAGAAAAATGAAGTTGGAGCTATCATATTACCTGACTTTAAAGCATACTACAACCCTACAGTAATCAAAACTGCATAGTATTGGCATAAGGATAGACCTACTGACCAATGGAACTGAATTGAGAATTCTGGTATAGATCCTCACATATACAATCATCTGATATTTGACAAGGCCACCAAGCTTACTCAGTTGGGAGAGAATGGCCTCTTTAACAAGTGGTGCTTGGAGAACAGGATATCCATATCCAAAAGAAAGAGAGAAGAATACCATCTCACACCTTATACAAAAATCAACTCAAGATGGATCAAAGATCTAAATATAAGAGCCAAAACCATAAAGACCTTGGAAGATAATGTAGGGAAGCATCTACAGGACCTTGTAATAGGAAATGGTTTCATGAACTTCACACCCAAAGCACAAGCAGCAGGAGAAAAAATAAATAAATGGGATTTCATCAAAATTAAAACTTCTGCACCTCAAAGGACAGTATTAAGAAAATATCCCACTACTGGGTATATACCCAGAAGAGTTGAAAGGTAAGACACGAACAGATATATGCACACCAATGTTCATAGCAGCATTGTTCACAATTGCCAAAAGTTGGAATCAGCCACAGTGCCCATCAACAGATGAATGGATAAGCAAAATGTGGCACATACATACAATGGAATATTACTCAGCTGTTAGAAGGAATAAAGTGCTAACACATGGAATAACATGGATGAATCTTGAAGAC
>JAQZBX010067293.1:0-15966 GCA_029593785.1 Cabassous unicinctus
ACCCCTCTGATTCAGTTAGACACACCCTAATTAAAAATGACATCTCCAAGGGATTCTTCACTTACAGTGCATTCACACCCACAGGGACACGGATTAAGATTAAGAACATGTCTAAATTGGGGTATCTTATTCAATCTACCCCAGGGTCTGACCTCATCAGTCAGTCATATTTTCTCTTCAGAGGCACAGGAGTGAACCAGAAGGATAGCCTTCTCCACTCTTAAATCTTGGAAAGGATTGTGGTAAGTCATCTCCTTTCCTTACCATTTCCAAAAAGGAGGATTTAAAGCCTTTTCAGTTCTCTCCACAGAAGGAAATTCATTATCTTATCCATTCATTATGTAATCTCCAAATAGGAAGATGATTTAGGCTGGACAATTAGTTTCAGCTCTATCAGATGAAAAGAATATGGCTACCCAGTGAAACGTACATCACCAGCTCCATCTTCTTCAGTCTGTCATTTGATTTATGAGAGAGGGGAAAAATGAACCAGAATCTTTACTACTTGAAATAGATGTGAGCTCTCTCTTGGAAATAGCTGATCAATAAACATTTAAAGATCAAGACCTTGTTCTATCAATGCAATGTGGCAATTGGCATGCAGAAGGAACAGGACCTTCCTTCTCTCCTAGGCTTGGGAGCCTGTTCTTTTCCAGGAACGCCGTCCCATGCAGATGAATATGTCCCTTTTTAGTTTAATTGAGTTCCTTCACTCCAGAAATGTCACGTAGTCTGGCCTGGGCCTGGCTCATTGCCAGTTACTAATGGACAGTATAGAGGCTGTGAGCCTGTCCTTGGCCTGGTGAGGTTGTTCAAGTTTTCAAGGGTTGCCTTGTAAACAAGCAACGGGGAATGTTGGAACTTGGGCCTCAGACAAAGTCAAATATTAAGAGATTTCTGCAACAGCAAATGGCTTGTGAGGTGCCTGTTCAGATGCTTTTGAAAGTCTTTAAATCATTGGTTTGTAAAAATGCTATTTGCCCCTCGACTGCTCCGTTTGCCACCAAAGTTTACATTTACTAAAACCATCTTCTCCATTTAAAAATCATTATTCTATCATCTTTCTAGTTCTCTGTGTAACTCTGGGCTAAAAGAACAGAAACATCTGTCTTCAACAATTGTGTTTCCAGCTTCTCCAGGAATGTAGATTTCCATAAAAATCAAAGGAAATCGAATATAGCAAATTTTTTTCTTATTCTGCTACCTGATTTTTATTGCACTTATGGATATTTTTTAGAGCTGGAGGCATATTTATTTTTACCATAGCACTATAATTTCTGGTTATTAAAACAAAGACAGCCTTTATTTTAAAATGTGTACTGAAGTTTTGCATCTCAATCAGTAAAGCATAATTTAAATAAGCATGCATGTTTGCGAGATCCTCTTACATCATGAATCCTCTTCTCTTGAGAGTTCTGAAAAGGTTTTTAAAGTGAACAATCTACATGTTGTTTCACACAACCTTCTGTAGATTGCCAGATTTAGCAAATAGAAATAGAGGCTGCCTAGTTAAACTTGAATTTCAGGAAAATAACAAGTACTTTTTAGATATAAGTATGTTCCATGCAATTTTTGGGACATACACTAAAAAAATTCGTTGTTTATCCAGTATTCAAACTGGGTATCGTCCATTTTATGTGGCAAACCTAACCCTTTTATGTAAATTGAGGGTTAACATACAAAGCTAATAACTCTATTTTCTTCATCATTTCATGCTTTGGAAAGACTATTTTAGCCACTGGAATGTTTTCCCCTGAAGGATATTCCTTCTCTGTATATATTTGAGGACTGCTTTTGACCGGACACAGTCATGGTGGATTCTTACTAAAATCAGCATATGGACTGTCATCAAAAGATAAAAGCTAAAGGTGCCTGTAAGGAAATATATGAGTTTCAGTGGATGCATGGGAAGATGGTTCTCTTTCCATTTATTGACTTCCTTCATTCACCACATGCAAAAATAGAATGGGATCCTGTATTCTGGGTCACCAGAGAGATTAGGTTTAGGTTTTCACCAGTACTCAAATGTTAGAGGCATTAATAACACAATTCTTTGGCCATAAGGATCTTAATATGAAGCTAGGATGGTACTATGCTCTCAGTATGAACTTCTTGTAGCCATTTCCCTAAATTGCATTTGACAGAGACAAAAGATTCCAATTATATTCCAATGAAAATAGCTTAACTATTAGACCCTCTTAAGCATGTGTCACTTCAGAAGGGGAAGCTAAAGAGGGCACTTAGCATTCTTTTCATAGGTTCCCACATAGGAAAAAAAGGCTCTTATTTTTTCCCTTCTAAATTCCTGTGTAAAGTTTCTGACCTTAATTTCTCCTTTTCTCACAGCATGAGAAGATTGAAGAAGAAAAAAAACCACATGTGCACAAGGTCATTGAAAGTCCTAGAGCAGCGCAATTAATAAGACATGATATGGCATCCATATTAATCCAACCCTTAATTTGCCACAATCCTATGATGACTTCCTGAGAGCTGGTTGTGACAATGCATGGACCTTGGGCATGGAGATCAAGTCTCTGCTTCACAGATGATGAAACTGATGCCCAAGGAGAGAAATGTCTTGCCCAAAGCAAGGGTATAAGGTTAGGGAGTTGTGTCTCACACCCAGCATTCCTCAATCTCTCTTCCCACCATTGTTTCCATTTGATTGATTTACTTTTTATGTATAGGTGAAAAACCATCCAGGTATATTGTTCATTTAAGAATAAAACCCTTTGTCAGACAAAAGGAAGAAATCTGATTTTGTGGGATTCCAAAGTGCTCACTTCAAGTGCTTTGCCACTAAGAATTGGGTTTAAAACTAAGAACAGACCTTAAGCAATTCAACTGCCTGAAGGATTAAAAAAAAGTGCTTATGAGATCTGTTGCTGGATGGGAGCAGGCAATGGTTTACAGGTGGCCTGGGGTGGGGTAGGACAGAGAGCCAAAGACACTGAGAAGGACCTCCTGCCCCAGAACACCTCTCAGCACTCTGCCATTTCATTCAAGAGGTGCATTTTGGTCACATTTTTCACTTTAAAAATGCAAATAGTCCTTGAAGAATTTATATTCCGTTGTGCCCAGCTCAACACATTTGGACACATCCTTCTTTTCTGGACTTTCAGCTGATCTCCACCCTCCAATCTGCCTCCTTCCAATCCATCCTGAACATCACAGGTTCATCTGCTCGTCTCCTTCAGAGCACTTCCGTAGGATCCTATCTCCAGGCTGTGGTTGCCTAGCTCTACCCACGCTGGGCTTCCTGAGGGCAGGGAAGTCATCTCCTTTGTTCTTCTTGCGACTCAGCATCTAGCATAGTGTTTAGTGCACAGCAGGCTCACAATAAGTAATTTTTAAATATTTAGGTCAATCAACAAGCAGCTTAGAAGGCTAGTAGGTCCCTGAAGTTCAACTGGACAATTAAGTGAAGTTAATGAAGTAATCACTGAAGTTCTCCCTCCCAAATGCTTAGCAATTGCACAGACTCTTTTGATGATGTATGTAGGTAAAAGGGGTGGTTCAACCCATACTCCCATTAAAATATCCTGGGAAGAAAGCCCATAGGAACCATGTAAAATAAACCTAAGGATTAGATCTCCAGCTTTTAAGATGCAATAAGTCAGAAAAATAAAAGGCATGTCTTTTAATTCTTCATATTTCAATCCTATTTAATAGTCACAAATAAAACACTGTCAACTTCTGTTTGTTACTAAATGAGAACCAGCACTTAATATACAAGATAGAGACAACCACACCTTTCTCCAAAGATTTTAGCAGAATAAAATCCCTGTGTGAGTAAGTGTGTGTAAGAATTTATATGGTATTTCCAAAAGACAAAGTACTCTTAATACTTGATCTATTAGATCGTCTGTTCTTCTACATGAGTTAAAAATGTCAAATAGTAATCCTTTGTGAAATTCCTCTCTGGGGCCTCTAATATCCTGTGGAGTTTCTCTGTAGTAGAAGAGACTGTAAGAAGAGAGGAGAGGTGAATGGCCTGTGTGTTTTCTGGAACCAAGTTTTAGGATCTTGCATCAGTATTGGTCTTACAATTATGGTGTTATAGATTCAGAGAACCAGTTAAACTTGAATCAGGGGAATATTGCAACTAAAAGCTATTCAGTCTTCTTCCTCCATGAAAAGAAAAAAAGCATATAATTATATTGTATTATAAGCATATTATAATTATATATTACATAATAATATAAATCATTATATTATAAAACATTGTGTTATAAGTGACTTAAAAAAAAACTTTCCCATTGTGTCATTTTCCTCCTAAGAAAAATAAATTCTGAAGGTCTTTGCTAAGGTAGAAGGGCTACCCAGCTATTCAAAAAGTTATTCGCTTGTTTTGCAAGTTGAAATTTGAGTTTCTTTTTCATTTCAACATAAACTGGGAAACATTTAATTTTCTACTTTCCTCTTTTCTACAAAACAAATTGCCTAAGGATTTGACGAAAATGGACATGATCCTAAAATTCCCCTCTCAGTGTAAGACACTACCAGTGAGGTTGAATCTTTACAAACCAACCAGTCTTTGTGCCTTTTGTATATAGTACATATTTTTAAATCTATGGTAAAATTTCAGATCATTTCTGACTGGACAGAAAGAGAATAGTGGGAATTTTGTTATGGATGGGCTTCATCCCTGGTGGACATTTGATGGTTTTCCCCAGAATTCAAAACACTGCCTCTGTAAGGATGTCCTGTTTCTATTCTTATCTGTTCCTTAAATGGTGATCTTGAATCAATGGTCACTTTGGCTCCTACTCAAGTTCCCTTTAGACTGTGTCTCACCGTGACACCCCATGGGGTGAAGCTTCCACTATGAAATAAGCCTGAAGACAAAGTTGGCAGGGCCTTTCCTGGAATATCACAATTTGGTAGCATGATACAAGACGCTGTAGCCTGGAAGTTAAGAAATGAAAGACAACATCTGCTCTCCTTGGAGTCTAAGCAAATTACTCTTTATTCAGCGAAACTACCTTTTCTTTCCTATCCTAGATAGCTAGCTCTAATAACAGGCAAGGAATACTCATAGCAATATTTGTACAGCAAGGATTTCTTGATTGATGCTAATGATTTCCAGATGTCCTTCTGTCTTTTTGCTCCTCTCTCCTTGATCTAGCATTTTCACATTTCCTTCAGCATATTTTGATCTTTACAACCAGGATTCTGCCTTCGTGAAATGATCACCGAAGGTAACTGTGTTGACCTCAAGTACCAGGATCTAAGCTGATATCTGGAGAGTGAATAATGCAATACCTAATTATATAACTTATACTAAGGTGCAACAAGTAATAAAATAATACAGAAATTTTCTCTATCAAAAAAGTCCTCCCTTCTAGCCTTATCTTACTTAATTGTACTATTCCAAGTGAATATGCCTATGCAGCATGTGGGATGGAAGCAGAAGGCTGCAGGAGGAAGAAGGAAGAACTGGGTTAGCCCGAGCCTTGGGGGGCAGTGAACATATATGCATGTCCCTGGCCAGGGAGGTGGGTACAAACTTCAGGTTGATACAGTTATGCATCAATGTGCTAGGGGGCGGTGATGATAGAGTGGGGCACAGTAGCCAGAGTCTCCACATTTTAGACATCCTTAAAGGTAGGCTGGTGGCAGCGAGCATCAGGTGCCAAGGGCTCCAGCTCCTAGATGGGAATGAGGTCTAATCTCTAGGAAGGGGACAGGAAAGAAGAGGGTGACTGTCAAAGCCCTCACCAGGTGGTTCGGGACTGAAGGGAGGAGCTTCCGTTCCCAAAGAGAGCTTACTGGAAATAAGGAACCAAGACAAAAGCTCAAGCAGTGGCTATTTTTGAGTGCTTATTGTTGGCTTTACATTTATTATTCTATGCAATCCTCACATCATTAATAACTATTATCTCTTATGTTGTACTTAGTATGCACCATAGATTTGCTTCCCAGGGCTGGGTGACTTAACAGAAACTTATTTTTTCATTGTTTTGGAGGGTAGAAGTCCAAAATCAAAGTGTCAGCAGGGACATGCTACCTCTGAAGACTCTAGGGGATAATCCTTTCTTGCCTCTTCTGAGCTGCTGGCTGCTCCCAGCAATACTTGGCAGTCCTCGGCTTGGAGCACCATCACTCCAAGCTCTGCCTCCATCTTCACATGGCCATCTCTGTGCATCCCTGTCATCTCTCCTCTTCTTATAAGGAAACCAGTCATTGGATTTAGGGTCCACCCTCATCCAGTATGACTTTATCTTTCTTTTTTAAAATCAATTTTATTAAGACATATTTATAAATCTATCCAAGTGTACAATCAATGGTTTTTTGTATAATCACAGAGTTGTGCATGCATCACTCGAATCAATATTAGAGCGATTTCATTACTCCAATAATAATAATAATAAAACAAAAACCAGACAAACAAAAAACTCTACCCCTTAATAGTCACCTCTCAATCTCTGTATCCTTCCCCTGCCATACATAGCTGCTATTCTGGTTCTGTCTCTCTAATTTATTTGTAGTTGTATTTTGATTAGATGGAGCCAAACAATATGTAGTACCTCTTGAGTATGACTTCATCTTAACTAATTACATCTGCAAAGACCTTATTTGAAAAAGGTCTCATTTTGAGGTTCTGGGTGGACATGAATTTGGCAATGGGGAGGACATGAGTTAACCCACTTTACACAGCCTGCTTTCCATAGATTAACTCATCTAATACTCACGTGACCTGTGAGCTAAATCCTATTATTACTCCCACTTTAAAGGCACAGGAAGGACATAATCCAGTAGGCTGGGCATTGGGAACTATCATTATTCACATCACAGATAGAGAAACAGGGGGTTAAAGATGATGAGTAAATTGCTTACATGACACAGTAAAGAGAATTGAGCTTTAAAGTCAGGATGCTCATTCCAGAAGCTGGATGCCAATCACTGAGCTATACTGGCCCCTGAGCAAACTCCAAGGAAGCTTAGAGAAAGGCCACAGCCCATGTGCCCACAGGGTCACTCCCAGGGTTCCCCCAGAATTGAGCTCACGGCTTCAGAATAAATTGAAGACCCCCAACCCCCAGTGGCTTAGAGCCTGTCTGATCTGGCCAAGAAAGGCTCAGGGTCTGGGCAGGCTGAGCATAAGGGCACTGCTAAGTGGAGCTGAAGGAATGGAGATTGACCACATCATCTTCCTAGCACACACAGAAAAAATATGCTGTGGCCCATGTTCTTGGTAGATAACAACATTAACTTGCTGTCACAACCACATAAACTATTGATTTCACTTTATTTTGATTCCCATTTCCACTTAAAATTATATTCCCTCTTGTTTGAAAACTGTTCTCATTCCAGAAAGAGAAGGCCTTGAGGATGACAGTGTTATCTATTTTATTCTACTCATAAATTGTCCGGCCTTAAATATATGTTCATCCAGCATACTTCAGAGCATGAATCAGAATAGAATATGCTAAATCTTGTCCTGAAATAATTTGTAACAATGCATCATGTCCTTCTGAGCTAATGAAAAAGCCTCTTGATCTAGATTTTTGGTCCATCTCATTTGATGAGGTCTCAGATCATTGACTTAGAAGTTTAAAATCAAGTAACAGAGATAATGAAGAGCAGATAATACAGAGTCGATGTAAAAATGACAAAGAGGTGTTCCTCATTCTCCTTCTTCATCCCTCTAAGGGAAGCTCTAGAGGATCAAATTCCTGAGGATGTGCAACTTGAGTGCCCTAATATTGTGCTTGTAATTTATTTTAAGCAGAAAGAACTCAACATATAGGTTTTTAACCATGTTTAGTATTCTGGAGGAATAACCACTTTTAATGAACAATATATACTGGTTGCTCACTGTGGTGGCTTGGAGATATGTGTCCCAGAAAAACATGTTCCTAATCTTAATCCAGTCCTGTGGATGTGTACCCATTGTAAATAGGACCTTCTGAGGAAGTTACTTCAGTTAAAGTGTGGCCCAACACAATCAGGATGGATCTTAATCCTATTTCTGGAAGCCTTATAGAGAAGGCCACAGAGAGAAGCCACAAGGAGCAGCCAGAAGCTGGAAATCAATGAGACCTAGAAGAGAAAGGAGAAGATGCTGCCATGTGCATTGCCATGTGATGGAACACCAAGGACCAAGGATCTCCAGCACCTAGCCCCAGATTGCCAAAGTGTTCAGGGAGAAAGCATCGCCTTGCTGACGCCTTGATTTTGGACTTCTAGCCTCAAAACAATGAGCCAAAAAAAATTCCCGTTGTTTAAGCCAACCCATTGTATGGTATTTGTTTTAGCAGCTGGGAAACTAAAACACCCATCTATATGTTATAGGTGCTGATTTTAAATGGGAAGTATCTGCACAATTGAAGTGTGAATTCGGCATTAATGGAAGGAAAGTGTTTGAACCAAAATCGTCTGAACTTGACACATACATTTTGGACGTGGGACTCCATCTTCAGAACCCTCTTTGAATAGTGTAATCAACAGATTCTATGTCATTCACCAGAACACTTAATCTGTCATAATAAAATCGGTAACACCATTTTGAATATGAGGGACAACAATATCTTATACTATGTCACTTACATTTTTTCTATCATCTACAGATTGCTACAGAGGCCTAATAACCATTGCACAGTTAGAATCAGGGCCATGCCCTGAAAGAAACTAATTTAGCTTTAAAAGGTTGTAGAGAGATTTTAATAGAAGTGTGTAGTCTCTCTCAGCTTTGATACTCTACTTCTTTTGATAACAAACTTACCAGACATTTAAAATATCATATCTATTAACACCAGAAAATGTAAAATAGAGTTGGGGAAAAGTTGCAGGCTGAGAAAAAAAAAAAAACTAGAAGGTAAGTATTTTCTGATATTATAAAATATGTGAATGCAAAATCATTCCACACTTAGGAAGCTTCTGGGAATTACCTGTGTGTTGCCACTATTTTCAGTATTCTTAGCTTTAGCACATTTCTCTACTTCTCTATTAAAATTTTAATTCCCCAAATTCTCAAGTTTTCAATGAAGATAGAAGCTCTCAGTCTTGTAGGCCATTGGGCAAGAGCTTTTCGGGTATGATCATTTGTGTCAATGCCTTTGTAATTGCCCTGCATAACTAGAGACAGGAATTAAAAGTTTTGAAGATAAGGCCATTGTTACCACTTCAGGAACATTGTCCTCCTTCTCAGTTTCCTGGTTTGTATTTGACTATCTTCAAAGGAAGCCATAGTTAAGCAAGTCAACTCCCACAGCTAGTTCTTATATGCAAAGAACTTCTGCAAAGAGTGGTGCTCCCCAAATGTTTAAACTCAGAATGAGATACTGACTCCAGAAGGAAAAGGCATGTGGGAAATAGGTCAGGTCAGGAGCTGGTATTCATAGTCACAGTTATTTGTTCACAGGGGCCTTTTGGACCCCTCCTAATTTTGTATGACTGTGATCCAGCTCTAAAGAACTCTGTGTTAGTATTTACAACCATGGCAAGAGTTCTTTCAATAAGCAGAACAGAAAGAGCTATGCTGGTAACATGATTTCAACTAGATTTGCCTCTAGGGAACGAAAACAGCTCTGTGCATATTAAATTCTGTATATGGCTGAGATCTGCTTTCCATTTACTGGGCTAAAGAGAAGAAAATCTTTGAATTTTTAAGTCCTTTATCTGTCATCAGAGGAATATTTTAAAGCATCTTATGTAATTCTTTAAAAGATGACACCATGAATAACCTGCAAAACATATGCTCTTAGATTTGCTCAACTTCATCCAAATATAATATTGAGCATTCCTGAAACTCTTTTATATCTTGAGATATTCAAAGTTGCCTTTAGTGAAACAGTAAACATTCTTCTTTCCATTATTTCCTTTCTTGTGAGCACCTATTTATTATAGTTTCTTATTGGTGAGACTCTACTTAGGAGTGTCTAGAGGGTGTTTATAGAATCCCCTCAGGGGTCTTTTAAAATACTGGTACCCAACTCCCAACTCAAGGTCTACTAACCAACATCTCTGGGAGTGGGGCTCACACACGTATATTTGAAAAAGACCCGCATAACATTCTCATGACCATGCTGCTAATATCACTGGCATTTTATAAACGCTTATTATCCAAGTTGCATTTAATGATTGCATGTTCTTTAAAAACTTTTAACATGGATATTAAATGCTGTTGGGAATGATAAGATTATTCTTTACCCTTTTGCATAAACCATACATCTCCTGCTGGCACGTGAAAATAAGCAACAATATAGGTGTTTTATTACTATAATATATCTACTTTCTTGAAATTCTAGTTTGAGGCTCAATGCCATTTGTAAAAGCCAAATATTGCTTTTCAGTACATCAACTGAATGGACTCTTATCACTTGTATCCCCAAATGTCTAATTTTCCTTTTCTGATTCTGC
Source organism: Cabassous unicinctus (assembly GCA_029593785.1). Classification (NCBI taxonomy): domain Eukaryota; kingdom Metazoa; phylum Chordata; class Mammalia; order Cingulata; family Chlamyphoridae; genus Cabassous; species Cabassous unicinctus. Next base: position 10,366 of record JAQZBX010067293.1, read on the forward strand.
TTGCAGTTTTGAACATATGATAGATTCTTAAAATCTCTTTAAAAACTGCTTCCAGATTCTCTGAACAGGTCCCTGAAGAAATGCTACAAAATGTGCATCCACAAGTTCTGTACAATATAGATTTTCTTTTTAATTTCATATTACATCATTGGCTTTTGAAGCAGCTGCTTTAAAAGAAATACTTTTTCCTTCTCTCACCTCAAATAAATAATGCTTAGAAACTGTTTAAGATGCCCAGAGACCAGGGGAAAAAGAATCACAGGAGACTTAAGCTTCTCAGCACACTGTAACTGTAGACCTTCTCAAAAGCAGAATAATTTTCAATTTTTAAGAGAAGTCTATGGGTTTAGAGCCTACCCCCATAGAAACATAATATAGAATACTTTATTTAGCTTAGAGTTATCACAGTATAAAATGAGATTAATATGTGGGCATAATAATTGAAGGCCACACAGTAAATATAGTCTACCTGTGTCAAACTAGAAGATTAGTAAACTAAGGAAATGTTTGCCAGAACTCTTACTCCTTACAGTATTAAGATGGATGTGAAATACTTATGTTAAGAAAATACTTTATTATATCCATTGGTTTATAGACTTTGAGTTTCAGCTACTTTTAGTAGTGAAGTAGCTGGATCAGTTTACCCTCTGAGAGATAATAATAAAATCTGGACAGGTAGAAATAAAACAATTATTTGAGCTATTTGAAGTGATCTATCAGGCAGAAACTGGGCAGGAATCTATACATGAAAGATCAACCACAGTGGGTACGATTTGCAAGCTTGCAATTTTTTGCCTGAGGAAACTCCCAAATCTCTTTAGACTTAAGCAGTACGCAGTAAAAGTCTGCAGACTTACTAGCTGAACGTGCCAGAGGACAGAGTTCAAGGCTCACAGAGGAGCCAGCAGGTTGTGAGGAAATCCTGGAAGGAAAGGAGCCTCAGAGGATGAGGACAGAAATCTATATATAAAAAACACTTAAATACTTGGCAATTAAGATGTATGGTAGGAGGGTGTTTCTCAGAGAACCCAGAGAAGTTTGAAGTCTGAATCCAGTCAACTTCCAGCCAGAACAAAAGCAACTCTTCAGTAGAACATAAAAGAATCCAGAGTCTCTACAATGTATCATTCAAATTGTTCATTATTCTATCAAAAATCACCAGACATGCAAAGAACCTGGAAAATGTGACACATATTCAAAAAATTTTAATCAATTGGAACAGACCCTGAAGCGACTGAGGTATTGCAATGAGCAGACAGGATTATAGAACAGTTAGTAAAATATGTTCAGAGACTTAAAATATGTGAATAATGAATGAACAGATGTGGAATCTCAGCAAAGAAATAGAAAATAAAATAGTAAGTTTTAAAATTGGGAAGAACTTCATTCTTCTTGTTCGAGATGGTTTTGGCTATTTAGGGTCTCTTACCCATCCATATAAATTTGATGATTGGCTTGTCCATTTCTGCAAAGAAGGCTGTTGGAATAGAATAGACATCTTAACAATAACTAGTCTTTCAATGTATAAAGAATATCCTTCCATTTACTTAGGTCTTCTTTGTTTTCCTTTAGCAATGTTTTATAGTTTTCCATGTATAAGTCCTTTATATCCTTGGTTAAATTTATTCCTAGATATTTGATTCTTTTAGTTGCTATAGTAGATGGATTTTTTTTTTCTTAATTTCCTTTTCGGATTGTTCGTTACAAGTGTATAGAAACACTACTGATTTTTGCATGTTGATCTTGTACTCTGCCACTTTGCTGAATATCAGTTATTAGCTTTAGTAGCTTTGTTTTGAAAATTTCAGGATTTTATATACATAGGATGTCATCTGCCACTAAGGAAACTTTTCCTTCTTACTTTTCTCCTCCTTCACGCCCCCACCCCCCACCCCCCATTCTCCTCCTCCTCCTTTTTTTTACCCTAATTGCTCTGGCTAGAACTTCCAGTATAATGTTGAATAACAGTGATGACAGTGGGCATCCTTGTCTTGTTCTTGATCTGAGGAGGGAAGCATCAGTCTTTCACTATTGAGTATGATATTATGTGTGGGATTTTCATATATGCCCTTTATCATGTTGTGAAAGTTTCCTTCTATTCCTAGCTTTCTAAGTTGTTGTTGTTTTTTTTAATCAAGAATTGGTGCTGAATTTTGCCAAAAGCTTTTCTGCATAAATTGAGGTGATCATGTGGATTTTTTCCCTCCATTCTATTAATGTGGTGTATTACATGAGTTTATTTTCTCACACTGAACCACTCTTGCTTACCTGGAATAAATCCCATTTGATCATTGTATATATATATTTTTTTTAATGTGTTGTTGGATTCAGTTTGCCAGTATTTTGTTGAGGATTTTTGCATCTATATTCATAAGGGATTTTGTTCTGTAATTTTCTCTTCTTGTGGTATTTTTATCTGGCTTTAGTATTAGGGTCATGTTGGCCTCATAGAATGAGTTATTTTTTTGTAAGAGTTTTGAGTAGAATTGGTGTTAATCCTTGGAATGCTTGGTAAATTCTTGAGTGAAACCATCTAGTCCTAGGCTTTTCTTTATTGGGAAGTTTTGATTACTGGTTCAGTCTCTTTACTTGTTATTGGTCTGTTAAGATCTATTTCTTCTTGAGTCAGTGTAGGTGGTTTGTGTGTTTCTAGGAGCTGGTTCATTTCATCCAGTTTACCCAACCTGTTAGGTTAGGTATCCCCTTATAATTTTTTTTTTATTTCAGTAAGATTGGTAGTAATGTTCCCTGCCCCCCGTTTCATTTCTGATTTTAGTTACTTGTGTCCTCTCTGTTTTTTTCTTTTATCTGTTTAGCTAAAAGTTTGTTGATTTGATTGATCATTTCAGAAAACCAACTTTTGGTTTTGTTTATCCTCTATTATTTTTTACTCTCTTTTTCATTTATCTCTGCTCTCATTTTTTCTTATGCCCTTCCTTCAGCCCATTTTGGGTTTAGTTTGCTGTTCTCTTTTTAGTTCCTTCAGTTGTGAGGTTAGGTCTCTGATTTGAGGTCTTTCTTCTTTTTTAATGTAAACTTTTAGAGCTATAAATTTCCCTCTCAGCCCTGCCTTTGCTGCTTCCAATAAGTTTTGGTATTTTGTGTTTTCTATTTCATTCACCTCAAAATATTTCCTAATTTCCCTTGTGATTTCTTCTTGTCCTGTTGGTTGTTTAAGAGTACATTGTTTAATATCCACATATTTGTGAATTTTCCCTTTCTCCCTCTATTATTGATTTGTAGCTTTATTCCATTTGTGGTGGCAGAAGACTCATTGTAGGATTTCATTATTTTTAAATTTATTGAGACTTGTTTTGTGATCTAACATGTAATCTATCCTGGAGAATGGTGCGTGTGCACTAGAGAAGAATGTATATTCTGCTGCTATTGGGTAATGTGTTCTATATATGTCTGTTAGTTCTAGTTGATTTATATTATCATTCAAGTCTCCTATTTACTTATTGATCTTTTATCTACATAGTCTACCCAATATTGAAAGTATTATGTAGAAGTCTTCCACTATTAATATAGGACCTTCTATTTCTCCCTTCAAATCTGTCAGTATTTGCTTTATGTATTTTGGGGTTCTGCCATTACGTACATATATATTTATAATTGTTAAGTCTTAATGTTGAATTGACCCATGTATCAGTATAACGTGACCTTCTTTATCCCTCATAACGGTTTTTGTCTTAAAGTTTATTTTATCTGATATTAGTATAGCTACCCCAGCTCTGTTTTGTTTAATATTTTCATGGTATATTTTTTCCATCCTTTCATTTTCAGCATACTTGTGTCTTTAACTTTAAGGTAAGTCTCTTGTAAGCATCATATAGTTTATTCATGCGTTTTTTAAAAAAAGATTTATTTATTTTTTTTAATCCCCCTCCTTTCCCCCAGATTGTTCTCTCATCTGTCTGCTCATTGTTTGCTTGCCTTCTTCAGGAGGCACTAGGAACTGAACCTGGGACCTCCTACATGGAAGGTGAGTGCCCACGGCCTGACCCACATCTGCTCCCCACAGGCTGTGGTGTCTGCTGGCTTGTGTCATTTGCTCGTTCAGGTGTCTGCTCATTGTGGCAGGTACAGCCTCATCTTCTTTAGGAGGCACCAGGACCTGAACTTGGGACCTCCCATGTGGTAGGTGGGCGCCCAACTGGTTGAGCCACATCTGCTTCCCTATTCATGCTTTTTAAACCAATCTGCCAATCTCTGACTTTTGACTGAAGTTACATTTAAAAGTTACATTTAAAGTAACTACTGATAATGCAGGATTTTCTTCTGCCCTTTTGCGATATAGCCTTTATAAGTTTTATACCTTTTTTTACTCAATTCTTTCATTAACATCTACTTTCATATTTATTTAATTTTTTGTATGGTACCATTTTGAGTCCCTTCTCATTTCTTTCTGTATTTTTCATGTAATTTTCTTTGTGGTTACCATGGGGCTTAAATTTAGCATCCTAAATATGAAACATTCAAGTTTACCAATTTAACTTCAATAGCATACACAAACGCCGTACCTATACTCCTTCAATCCCCTATCTTTTTTTTGCACTTGTTACAAATTTTATATATATGCATTGTATGTCCCAAACCATAGATTTATCATTACTTTTTATGTAGAAACTCTAAGAAGTAAAAAGTCTGATTACATACCAAAAATTAAAATAAATAGTACTTTGTATTTATAACTACCCATATTTTTACCTTTACTGGAGGTCTTTATTTCTTTATGGTGCTTCGTTCCACAGTCTAGTGTCCTTTCCTTTTAGTCTGAAGGACTTCCTTTAGCACCGTTGTAGAGCAGGTCTAGTAGTGATGAACTCCCTCAGCTTTTGTTTATTTTGAAATGTCTTAATCTCTCCCCCCTTTTTGAAAGATACTCTTCCCAGATATAAAATTCTTGGTTGGCAATTGATTTCTTTGAGCACTTTAAACATTTTGTCTGACTGCCTTCTTGCCTCCATGGTTTCTGATGAAAGGACTCCATTGTACATAACACATTGCTTTTTTTTTTCAGCTTTCAGAACCCGCTTCTTGTCCTTGGCATTCTGACAGTTTGACTACTATGAGTCTGGGCATGGTTCTCTTCAAGTTTATCCTATTTAGGGTTCATTGGGATTCTTGAATGTATATATTCATGTCTTTCATTAAATTTGGGAAGTTTACTGCCATTATTATTTTTTTTAATATTCCTCCTTCCCCTTTCTCTCTACTTCTCTTTCTGGGAGTCCCATAATGTGCATATTGGTATGCTTGATGATGTCACACAGGTCTCTGCTCATTTTTATAATATTCTTTTTTCTTCTGCTCTTCAGCCTGAATCATTTCAATTGTCTTGTCTTTGAGATCACCATTTCTTTCCTCTGCCAACTCCAATCTGTTGTTGAAACACTCTACAGTATTTTTCATTTCATTTGTTCTGGTCTTCAGTTCTAGTATTCCTGTTTGGCTCCTTTTAAAATTTATGTTTCTTTATTGAGATCCTCATAATGTTAATTCATTGTTTTCCTGATATCCTTTATATCCTTTAGTTGTTTCTCCATGTTTTCTTTCATCTCCTTAAGCATATTGAGGATCTTTTTTTTTTTTTTTTTT
>JAQZBX010067294.1:0-15979 GCA_029593785.1 Cabassous unicinctus
GGTGTAATGTTATATAAATGTTTTTTAGGTCTAGTTCATTCATCATATTATGCAAGTTCTCAGTTTCTTGATTTGTCTTCTGTTCACATGTTGTTTCCAATGCTGAATTCTGTGTATTGAGTTCCCCAACTATTATTATAGAGATGCATTTTCTTCCTTCAGCTTTGCTAGTGTGTGCCTCATCTATCTTGGGGTACACAGGGTAGGTGCATAAATATTTTATAGTTATTTCATATTGGTCAATTGCCCCTATTATTAATATATAATAACTTTCTTTATCTCTTATAACATTTTTGTATTTAATATCTGTTTTTCCAATAATGGAATCACTACTTTAGATAATTTTGGTTAATATTTGCATGGAATATCTTTTACCAATCTTTTACTTTCATGCTGATTGTGTCCTTACATCCAAAGTGAGTCTCTTGTAGATAACATATAGATGACTCATTTTTTAGAAAATCTATTCTGTTTATGTCTTTTGATTGGAAGTTTAATCATTAATATTCAATATTATTGCTGTAAAGTCATTACTTACTTCATCCAGTTTTTCCTTTGGCTTTCTATTGTCATATCTTACTATTGTCTGTGTTTTGAGCCTTATGTCACCCTTCCTAACTGTACTACTCAGACAAAAGGGTGTTGATGTAAAGCATCAGAAATCTGTTGGCTTTTAAAGAGGGTATTTATTTGATGTAACAGGTTACAGTCCCAAGGCCATGGGAAGTCCAACTCAAGGTACCATAAGAGGTACTTTCTCACCAAAGTCATTTGCCACGTGTTGAAGCAAGATGTTGGGTGATCTTTTCCTGATCTCTCAGGGCTTCCTAAATCAGTCTCTGGCATAAGGCTTGTTTCTTTCTGGGCCTTCTCAGCTGCTCCACTACTTTGTTCTCTTCTGCTGAAAACTATCAGGTGAATGGCTCTTGTCTCCCTGGGGCCCCAGGATCAAATATGACAAGCTCTCTCTCTCTTCTTGTGTGTCTTCTTGAGTGAGTGTTCATTGACATCAGCCCACCGAGGAGGTGGGGACCCAACCTGAGTCATGCTGTACTGAAGTGGTCAAATCAAAACCCTAATCTTAACAAATAATCTAATCAAGACATGTCAGCTGAATCTAATACATTCAAAGGGTACCACAACCAGAGGAATAGGTTAGTTTACAAATATAATCTTTCTGTTTTTAGGATTCATTAAACTGCCACACTAATAATATTCATTTGTACACTCTTCTCCAAGTCTCCCAGTTTTGTGTTTCCTTTCAGGCTGCACTTCTTTCTGGATCTGGTCATTTGGTACCAGACTCTTTCAGTTTTTTTTCATCTGTGAAGACTGTAAACTCACCCTCATTTTTGAAGGATAGTTTTGACAGATGAAGAATTCCTGACTGGCCATTTTTCATTTAGTACCTTACATACATGATTCCACTTTCTTCTCATCTCCATCATTTCTGATGAGAGGTCAGCACTTAATCTTATTGAAGTCCCCTTTTAAGTGACGCATTGCTTTTCTCTTGCTGCTTTCAGAATCCTCTCTTTATCTCTGATATTTTCATTCTGAATAGGTGTCTCAGAGTAGGTCTATTTGGATTTATTCTGTTTGGTGTGTTCTTGGATATTGATACTTATGTTTTTTACAAGGGCTGGGAAGTTTTCAGTAATCATTTCCTCAAATATTCTTTCTGCCTTTTTTCCAATCTCTTCTCCTCCTGGGACAACAGTAACATATATGTTGTATGTTTCATGTTGTCATTAAATTCTCTGAGACACTTCCATTTTTCTATTCTTTTCTCTTTCTGTTCTGTCTTTTCAAGTTCAGATGTTCTTTCTTCAATTTCACTTAATTGTTCTTTTGCCATTTCAAAATTTTTGCTTTATGCTTCTGTATTTTTTCAAAATCAAATTTTATTAAAAATCAAAATATATTCCAGAGTTATTCATTTTCATGAACATTTTACAGAATAATAATTAACATCATACTAAATGAACATTTGGGTGAGTGGGTTTTTTAGAAAGATTCTGAATTATATCAACATTGAATCATAAAATAACAACACAAGTCAACAGATCATTCACAAAAGTGTCAAAGCCATACAAAGCATTTACAGGAGACTGGCAAACAATGAAGTTAAGTTTTGAATGCTATTTAAAGAAGACCATATATAGTAACAAAACAGTCCCCATTTTCCTATTCAAGAGTTTTTTGAAATTCTGTGATTCTTGAAAATTTTTAAAATATTAAGAAACCTGCTTACAATTGGGAAGAGAGAATCCAAATAGTGTTTTTTCTCCTTGCAATTTCCTGGCTTGACAACAGATGATGCTTTTTGGTGACTCTTAAAATGGATGTCTTTTTCAACCTCCACTTGACCATGATTCAGGTCTGGCCAGAACCAAGTTTCAAAGTGTTCTCTGCTGGCAAAACTCACTGCAGTGAAAAAAGTCCAAGTACAGTGTCATTGAACTACAAGCTTTGGCTGCCAAATGAGAACTTTTTCCCCCTGGGGCACTTTGGATTCTTGTGTTCAGGGTCTGGCAGGCAAAAAGAGGAGGCAGCATCATGGAAGGTTAATTCACCCTGATCATCAGAATGAGAAGGAATCAGGTGTGTTGTTTTATATTTGAGGGAAAGAGGAATATGTTGGCATCTACATGATATATTTGGACACCTCTTAATAGTTCCTTCCCAATTATGCTAATAAATGAACAAGGGCAATCTGTCTGAAATGGGCATGGTGACTCTGATATTGGATTTCTCAGAACTCATAGTCTAAGAGTTAAGGAGAAAAGAGTGAGTAACACTGGAGTGACCACTCTGCCTCTTGTGATGGAGATCAGAGTCCATAATAAATATTGATCTTTATCTTGTAGACCACTCTTTTATGAAGGTCAAGTTTCTACACCACATCAGGATCTCTGAAGCACTTGATATCAATGCAGACTTCTGGTGTCCAACCAAGGATCACTCAGTGAGCATTCTTATTTCTACATTTCCAGGTGATTCCCAACATGTGAGATCTGTGTCTGCTGTTAGAATCCCCAGAAATCACATGTTGTGATGGGTCTTTCTCTTTGTTGTATTGTGGCTGCTTTAGTTTTAATTGCATCATACAGTCTGTATCATGGATTTATCATTACATTTTAATGTCCAGACAAGATCCTCCAGGTGAGGAACCTCTAGTATCTCTATTTTCTGGCACATCCTGAATCACACAGACTCCAGGGGCAGTTAAGTGTTCAGACCCTGGATCCATATGCTATGACTATATCCAACTAGTCAAGAGAGTTTGCACAAATTATGTGGCTTTAACATTTCCCCATAATACAGAATTTCACAAGGAAGTGCTGCCATTTCTCTGAGTGGGTTTCCACTGACCCATTTAACCCCAATGCTCAGTTCATAGGGATTGAAGCTCCATCTTCAACCCACTGTGATCTCATAAGGGGAATCTCCATGTAAAAGGAAAGGGGGAGCAGAGTCAAGGGACTTAGCAAAGGTTCCTGCTCCTCCCCAGGTACCTATGATACAGAGATAAGGACTAAGGATACCAGTGGGATACTTCATGCAGAGATCTGATTTAAGTTCCTCATACATAACAGAAGAGGCTGGGAAATGACACCTGCAAGAGAGAACTGGTTCCCATTTGTGTTTTTACTTGGTCAACTCTGTCCTTTTTTCACCCTGAGACTGACCTCCTCTTGAGGTCTCAGTGCCACAAAATCTCAAGAGTAGGATAGGAGAGAAAGGGACTGGACTTCAGATCCTTTTCTGAATGGAAAATGGACTTCCTCTGATCCTTAATGTCTCCTACACACCAGATGTGGCTTATGAGTGAAGCATGAAAAGGGATGGGTACTTTGAAGGAGAAGCAACTACACTGTGGCAGTATTCCTTGAAGGGGGCAGTGGGTTTATCTTTCATGAAGGTATGTTTACAGGAGAGGCAAAATGCTTTTATTCAGATTGCATGTTTATGGGATACTGGACATAATTAGAGGCATGAAAGTCTTCTACAAACATCCCTTGGTTGTGAAGATTTAAGAATATAAAAATACTCCTTTGATCAGCATCTTGGCTAATGGAAAATATGTTTTATATCAGAAATATTGGAACATTTGATAGTTTAGGAGTGGAGCTTATTTTAATTTTAATCAGTTCCAGATCCCCTTGTGGAATATAAGGGCAGCTATCAGAAACTATCAGGATATGCAATCATTGATTTTCCCCATCTAGGCTTCCAGCAGGATTAATGGGTAGTTGGGAGGTGGGATGCCTCGATCTGAAGAATAAATTGAAGAAAAGGGGGATTCTTCCAGGTGCAGATTGAGATGACTGTGATGTAAAATACACAACAGACAATCTTTCTCCTCCTCTCCTACAAAGAATTTCATACTAGCATAACATGGACACTGACCCACATCAGTGGATTAGGTAATGGTGTGTCCTTCCGAAAACCATCAGCCTGGTGACCAAGGGACATGCATAGAGGCTGGGTAGAGGAAAAGACATACTTGAGTGTTTGGCAAAAGATTATGATTGGGCAAAAGGAATGTCAGGGACTGGAGGAAGGAGTGTTGTGCTCTTGTCACCATATGAATCCATTGACACGGCACTAATACATGGAGTAGAAGTAGAGGCAGCCAGACTTCCAGAGGGGAGGTGGGGCATGGGCTGGAAGAGAGAGGACAGTCCTATCTGCACTATGGTCATGGAAGTGTACAGAAACCTTGGTTTCTTTTTTCATTTATCCATATGCCCCTCACTCTGTCACTCACTTTCGAATTTTCTCTTGTTACCCTCCAGCTTCAAGTTTATCCCACTGTGTGCAATTTTTTAAACAAGCCAACATCTCTATAAGAAACCATAAGTAAATAAGGATGTTTCAGAGTGAGGATAGCAGACTGTGGTGGTGACCTAGGGTTGGAAATAAGGTTCAAGATCACATTGGCATTTGCGTGAGAAAGTTATCCTCAGTTATCACCTTTTCCATCCTGCAATGAGCAAAGCTAAAACATTAAATTAACATTATCCAAGGAGACATCTTCTGGTCTTTCCATCTCCCTAAACACACCATAGTAAGGAGTTGAACAGTAAATGAATAACAAATAAAAAAGATACTAAACTGAAGGGAAATCATAGATCAGAGTTCTGATTACCAAACAATATAATTTTTAATTTGACAAAGAGATGCATTGAGCCAGAAACTCCTGATTTTTCTGACCTCCTCAGATAGGACTTTCATCAGATTCCAAAAGCTGCCAGAGACTCCAGAAATTCACTTGTTGCAGGCAGGAGAACCACACTCCCTTCCCTCAAAAGACTGAAGCACCTAAGACCACATATTGATTATTGTTCAATATTTTGCCCTCAGCTCAATACAAGACAATCAGTATGCTGTCAACAAATTCCTATGGAATGAAATCATCTTGGATAAGTAAAAAGACTATGAAATGAAAATAAGATAGACAGCCAAAAGTTGACATTTGATTGAACAAGGAGTCTGCAGGAAGTCTAGCTGCTGGCTGGCCCCACGTCAACCAAAGCCTGTGAAAGACAGGATGGTAGGCACATTTATAAAAGGACCCCCAAAAGATCCCTGCTGAATAGGGTTCACACCCTTGAGTAATCCCTTTCCCTTGATTGAAGGCTGGACCTAGTGAATAGCTTGCAATGTTTAGAAGGCATCAAAAGGAATGGTTAATCACTTTCTAGGTGGGTTTACAAAAGCCTGTGATTTCCAACTTGATAGCAGACTCTATTACCTTCTCAATTTGTAAGCATTGATGAAGCATACATCTATGTGGAAGAGTCCAGTTAGCAAGGAAATGAGAACAACACCAGCCAACAGCCATGGACCAAGTTCCTTTTTCCAACAGTTCCTTTAAGAGAAAAGAAATGCTGCCAAACACAAGATCAAAGAGTTTGGAAGTATATCCTTCCCTTCATATGAGCTTGACACATCTCTCTGCTAACACACTGAACTTCATGTTCAAATACTAACACAATTTGTAATTAAACAATTGTTTTGATGTTTAGATATTAAAGTCAGGAAGGAAAGGCATATATTTTTTTCTCACAACTGCATATCCAACCACTACCAAAATGCCTGTCAATGCTCAATAGCACCTGAGGAACAAATTTAATACATAAAGACATATTCACAATTGTATGTAAAAACATAGGCACATATAAGAGAATAAAAATATTGAAGTTCATTACCAAAAATGCTTGCTACTAAAATACTACAGCACACTTTTTTAAATTCAGAAGACTATTAAAATATTAAAAGATAAAATATTCCCTTTGGAAACAATTGTCTCTACCCAAAATTTAAATATATTGCTTGATTTTTCTTTACAAGTAATTTCTTTTTATTTCTCTCAGGAGATATCCTAAGATCTTTAAACTTAATTTTATTTAAAAATAGTTGTAACAGTCTATTTATAGTCAAATCAGTAATGAAACTGGATAACTCATTCATTTGAATGCCTAATATTTGAGACTTGTAGGGTTTTACAGTTTTTATGACATCAGATAATTCTGAATTGAAGAAATCTGTGTTCTATGTTATTTTTATTCCTTGATAGTAAAATATATGCACACTAGATGCATGAAAAATAGCTTTCCATTAAATATGTATTGGCAGCATAACTATTTATACTTATACAGAACAACATTGATGGTCCCAACCTGAGAGAATGTTGGTAGTTTCACAGTCTTCAGCAGGACTGATCCTCTTTTTGAAAGATCTCTACAGAATTGCCCTCTTCCCCAAAACTAGAATCCACAAGAGAGTGAAACCTTTGGGAAAAAGAATGAAAGTTTCTTTTGGATATTTTAGAGCAATTACAGAATGAAAAGATCTAATCTATTTTCATTATCTGTATATACATATTTTACATATTTAGATGGAAATTTTTTATTTAATGATGCTTTGATTAAATTTTTCTTCTATAGCATTCAAGGTAAACAGGGTGTGCCCTTTTTATGCATGGCTGATGAATTTAACAGCATAAAGGGACACTTTCCATAGTGATTTTTCTAGAGCAAGAAAGAAGCTTTGACAATCCATATCCATGAACCAATGAATGAATAAATAAAATGCATATATTGTGGTATATACATACAACAGAATATTATTCAGCTGTAAAAAGGAATGAAATCCTGATACATGCAACAACTTGGGTGAAACTTGAAGACATCATGTTAAGTGAAATAAGGCACAAAATGTCAAATATTGTATGACCTCCCTGATTTGAAACAATTAGAATAAGCAAACTTTTAGAGTCACAATCTGGAAAGTAGGTTTCCAGGGGTGGGGTAGGGATAGGGAATGAGATGTTAAGACTTAAAAGGTATAGGGTTCCAATTTGGAATGATGGAAATGTTTTGGTGATGGATGGTGGTTATGGCAGCACATTATGAACACAATTAACAACATTGAAATATATATCAGCATATGATTAAAAGGGGAAATGATAGATTGTATAAGTATTAATATAATAAAATAATTTTAAATCCATGGAATTACACTATACAAACATTGAGCTGTAAAATAAACCTTGGACATTTATTAATAGCACAATTATTAAAATGTGCTCTCATAAATAGTAACAAATATCCCACACCAATGCAGGTTGTTGTTGGGAAATAGGATATAGGAATACTGTATTTTATGCATGATTGTTCTGTAAACCCAGAACTTCTTTAATAAAATAAAAAGGAAAGAAGCTTTGAGCTCTGGAATGTGGTGATAACACAGTCAATAATGACGCAGTGTCCCTTGATTTTCCATCCCTTTGAGTTCAGCTGAATACCAGTGAGAATTTTCCTCAAGAGAGTTGGATCTCTTTTGTTTTGTAAATGAATTTTAATCTGAAGATAATTGTATGATCTCACTTCAGATATTTGGTGACAGACTCTCTGAGGGCAGATTTGGTTGTTTAGAAGGAATTCCCCTGGAATTTAGTTCATATGTAATGGTCAGAGCAGAACCTCTCTTATTTTAGCATTCTGGGGTCTATTTTTCTGCAAATATTTCCATGGGGAAATGAGAGACAATGAAATGAATAAATAAATAAACATATAATGACAGAATACAGGTATTGCCTGAAGATGAAATAGTATTCTGTTCAAGAGAACTCAGCCAGAGAAAGGATAGGCTAACATAGGTGGGAGTTCAGATAAAGGAGGAATTCAGAAGGAATAACATTTAAACTAACCCTGAAGGAAATTGAATAAGGTTTGGTCAATGTGTGTGTGTGTGAGATTGGGAGGTGATGAAATATGGCAATAGTACTCAGTACAAAGAGAGTAACAATGTTCCATTGGGCTTCATGGTACTGAAAGGGGGTTTCAAGAATTAATTACTGGCTGTCTAATGAAACAGTTAATTTAGATTTGGAAAATGGAGGGGATATAACTTTCACTTCTTTGGGGGAAGGTAATGTCTTCAATTTGAGATATATTTTAATTTAGGTTCCAGTAACTCTTGGGGGTAACATAAGTAAATAAATAAAAACAGAATCATCTCCCAATGCAAAGAACTTCTCTACAAAGGTAGAAGAGAGAAAAACTATTTTATCATTTAATAAACATTAAAGTAAAATGTGATGCACCACAGGCAATCTGCAGATATTCAAAGACAGAAAGAAATCTTAAGCTTTTTTATGTGACTAAGCAGATGCAATCCATTTCATACATATTTTCAAGTCATTCCTCATCTATTCATGACCAGAGGTAATTTTGCAATTTGGAACCAGGAACACACTCCCCTAAGCCCCCACCTCCAGAAATTATGCTCATCTCGTATAGGAAATTTGTAGCAATTTTCTTTGATTACATATTAAAGAAATGGCTTCCTTTATTGTACAGACCCTGTGTGATAAAATTTGCAAGAGACTCATTTAAACTTTTCACACATTTCAAATATATGCATTTCAAAAGACAGAGAAAGTGGTATTAATTATACCTGTGGGTTTTCTAAAGTAAATACTCAGAAAGATGGGAGAGAGAAGGATGTCTCTTCCCTTATGTTCAACAGGGAGAATAAAGACTTTCTCATTTTTAAATTTGTATCTGTCCTTACATAAGAAACAGGCATACAGAGTTGAAGGCTCAGAAATGAAGTCCAGATGATAGTATGGTTACTGTCAGTATAGGTACAGAAATAAAGGAAATGTCATCAAAGAAATGTTTCAGATACTAGTACAGGGTATGAAATGAGGAGAGAGGCTGAATGTGATTATTGAGATGTTTAAATAATATTATTTGAGGAGTGTTTTTGTTTCTTTGTATGCTCAAGCACATACCTTGCAAAAGATTGGCTTAAACAATGGAAATATTTTAGCTCATGCTTTGAGGCTAAGAAAATCCAAATAAAGATATCATTAAGGTGATGCTTTCTCCTTGAAGACTGACATTCTGGGCCTGGCTTCTGGTGATCCTTGTCCTTAGCTTGGCACATGTCAAGGCACATTGCAGAGTCTCTGAGTCTCTTCCTTCTCTTCAGGGTCTGTTTTTTTATTTTTTATAAGATACTTAGATTACATAAATGTTACATTAAAAATATAGGGGATTTCCATATTCCCCACTCCCCACACCTTTCACATTTCCCCCCATTAACAACATCCTTCATTAGTGTGGTACATTCATTGCAATTGATGAACATGTTTTGGAGCATTGCCACTAAGCATGGATTATAGTTTACATTGTAGTTTACTCTGTCTTCCACACAACTCTGTAGGTTATGGCAAGATATATAATAGACTGTGTCTGTCATTGCAATATCATTCAGGACAATTCTGAAGTACTGAAAATGCCCCTATTACAGCTGTTCTTCCCTCTCCCTGCCCTCAGAACCTCCAGTGGCCACAGCTTCCACATAAATGGTATAATTTCTTCCATTGATATAATCACAATAAGTCTATAGTAGAATACCAGTAAGTCTACTTTAGTCCATAGTTCATTCCACAATCCTGAGATTCTGGGATGGTGATTCCCACTCCACTCTAATTGATAGGGGGCTTTGATCTATTATGGCCAATGAATGGGACTCTCTTGCTTGAAGTTGTAGACTATATGGGTTCATTGGTATGGTCATTGTCCATCTCCTCCTCACCAGTTGTACTGGGTGAGTCCAACAAACTGGAGATTATGTGCTGCAACACAATTGAGATTCAGGGCCCAACTGGCACATGGATAGCCCAAAGATTCAAGTCTCTTGGATGTACACTTACCAACTCTAGTACTAATTATAGGCTCAAATAGAAGAGACAGTAGAGCCATGTGTAGGGAAACCACACCAACTCTGTCACACTGGGGAACATAAATTCCAAAGTAGGGCCCACTGACAAGATACCAAACTTCTCAGTAACCTGCCCTAACTATAGTGCCTGGATGTCTCCAGAACCCTCAGGAGCCCCACTATTTGGGTTAATACATACTTTGTCTGTCAATGGCACCCTGCTGAGACATGCATGAGCATAACCTCTGGAATGACCTCCCAACTCCGTTTGAATTCTCTTAGCCATATCAACTCACTTGTCTTTATCTTTTTCCCCTTTTGTCAAGGTCCTTTTCCAGTTGCATTGCTAGTTGGTTCTTAGTAGTAATCCCTTGGTGCCAGAAAGCCTCATCCCTAGGAGTCATGTCACACACTGGGGGAAAGTTATTGCATTTATATGCTGAGTTTGACTTAGAGAGAGGCCGTATTTGAACAACAAGGAGGCTCTCAGGGGGTAACTCTTAGGTACCCGATAATACTAGGCTAAGTTTCAATTTCAAGAGTAAATATTCATAAGCACAGTCATCGATATCAAGGGTCTGTCAATACATCATCTTCCTTCACTAGTCATTGCCCCTGTACTTGGAGGATTCTTGCTGCTCCATTAGAGTATGTGGCAGAGCTCCCCAGGATGGGAATTTGATATGCCAATTTCCATTGATGTTCAGCTCTAGCTGCTCCTTCTGTGTTTTTCTTTCTGCATGATTTTCATTCTGTTACAAAGGACTCCTCTAATGGGATTAAGACCTATCCTGATTGAGGTGGTACAAACCTTAGCTGAAGTGCCCTCATCAAAAGATTCTCCTATCCTAGCAGAATAGGAGGTTGTAGTCAGTCCATTTACCAAGGAATCATGAAAATCTGTTGCCACTAAAAAGACAGAAATTTAAATAATAGGCAGAGAGACAAACTTTAGTAAAGGCAGCAACTGGCCCTTTTGGAGTAAGGAATTTTCCTAAAGTGAATAGAGTGAGAAGGCTCACAAGAGACCATTTACCTGTAAAGTTGTAAACTGTGATCTTCTCTCAAGATTTCTTTTAGAATTAATGACCATTGTTACATCTAACATTTTAGTGGAACATTCTAAGCATTTTTATATTAATATTCTTACAAGCTCTCTGAGAAGGATACTGTTACCTCAATCCCACTTTTTGAAGAGTATAAATGGAGGGACAGAGAGGATAAGCAAATTATTCTAAGTAGTTCATCTAAGAAGGGAAGAACTGGTGTTGAAATCCAGGCAGTGCAGCTGTAAGTACTGAGTTGTAGAACATTATGCCAGGAAAAGCCTTCCCATCTTTTCCCCTGAGAGAAACCTATAGGCATGACTTAGGTGGTCCCAGCTATCCTCATTTACACTTAAAGGCTGAAAACTTCACGTCCCTCCTTTGCATCAATAGAAATGATTTTTTATACTTATCTTAAAGAAGTAAACATGGTTATTATAAAAAATATTCACTCCCTTTTATTTCAAAATATAAACATATTTATACACACACATTTATACAAATATATACATATATTTATTCATTCATATATTGATTGATAGATTTATACACATAATACACACTTACATCTATACACACATATATATGTATAATATATATTCATTATTTTCAACTTCCCACATAGCTGATCAGTGCCAGCTCTGTCCAATGCTCTGTAAAATCATCTATGAAGCATAATTATCAAGAAAAATCTTGAGGCTTCATACCACAATGAAGAGCACAAAGCTGGTCTCTGAGTTATAGTGCATAATGTTTTACCTCATGTTTACCCACATCCAAGTGACTCAACTCTAAAAGCAGCAGTAGTGTTTTGAAAGTGCATTCATAATGCACATTCAGTATATCCTGTACATTATGGTGTATGCAGCTGTTTTGAACAGCACAAATAATTTTGGAATGATATGTTTTAAAAGCTATGATATTCATGTATATAAAATCATAGCTGGCATCCTATCTTCCCTTCTTTCTGACTTGGGGACCTGCAGGGACCACAGTTTCATAGCCCCCTCTCTGGCTTCTTTCTAGGGCCTTGCATGGTCCCAGCTTCCTTATCTTGGGGTCTCTACATCTTCCCCACACTTCAACTCCCCTCCCACCACAAACTCCCTAGAATTTTTTCTCAAAGGCAGAGTATAAAGATCCATAAGTAGAATTCTATGGGAGGGCTTTCCCACAATAAGTCAGGTTAACAACAGTAGGGGATCTGAGAACCCAACACTCAGGGATATCCAGTCCCTCATTTTTCCTAAACTAGAAAACACCAAACCATTTGAGAATCACTAAGTGGAGGGAGACATTTTACTTTATATTTTCCTTGAGAGTGGCCAACTCAAAGTGATGCTAAACAGATTATCTTGCTATCCTATAATTCATAAAGGAGTGGAGACATAAGGACCAAGGCCCAATAGAAAATAATTTTAAGAGCTGGTTTATGGCCCCAACATACTCCTCTTTCAAGACTGCTTTATGTGAGGTTTTTCTAATTAGTTTTCAATTTAAATGATTATACCCACTCTCCCAACTGTTTCCCATTGGAAGTCTAATTTCACACACCTATAGCAGTAACAGAGAAGTGATTTCATTTGCTTTGTCACTACTACAAAAAGGAAGATGGAAAAACCTGGTTGAACCACACAAATCACAACTCTGAAGAAGAATTGTGGCAAAATGAATCAAGGGAGGACTCTGATATCGCAAATTGTTACTCTGAGACTTGCTTACAGGGTATTTAAATTCAAAACAGACCATAAAAGAGTTAAAAGGGAGCACAGGTATTCTAAGCTCTTTACTTGATTCCCACAGGATCCTCAAAGTAGCCCTCTGAGTTTTCATCCTCTTTATATAAAGGTGGTGACAGAGATGCAAAAAGAGAGCTTAAGACACACTCCAGGCACAGTGACAGGTGGAGACAAATACTTAGGCAGCTCAGGAACTAAGACACTTGATCACACCTTGTAGAGTATGGACATTACTCCAATGAGCTCAGGATGGATCAGATACTATGATATAAAATCATTGAAGTACATAATTTGTTTTGTCAGTGTAGAATACGCTTTGCATTTCTATTTAACTTGTTAATTTTTAACTCCCTGGGGACAATGTTAATGTGCCTTAGTAAGAGCAAACATGAGAAATTCACAAGAATGAAAAACAAAGGTTTCTTTACTTACTTCATGGAGCATACTAGTTACCCTCCACCAACACATACACACAGTGACTACTTGGCAGGGATTCCTCAGGGAAGGTTTCAAGGAACAGGTTGTGGAGCAGGGGACTCAACCACCATCTTTGTGCTTCTGTGGCCCCTGCAGCTCTGTGCAGACTGGGTTGGCAACAGGAGGTTGGGTTTGCCATAATTCCAGCTGGAAGTGTGCTCCTAGGCCCAATAAAAACATCAACAAACTGTGGATATTTCCTGACTGAACAGGACAGAAGATTGGTGCAATGAAGGTGGGGAGGACTGTGGCTCAGCAGGCTTCCTGTAGGGAATCACTTGGGAGGCCATAGACACCTTTTGTGCTGCACTAGGAGCTTTATCCCGGGTTGTCCAGATAAGTGAGAGACGGGGTCAATGCCTGGGTCCAGGCCTGGCATGGGCAGGGAAGTCTGGTTATGGGTATGGGGTGGAGGCTCACTGTCTCCTGCTCTTTCCACTGGTCCTTCTTTCTGAACCTTCAGTGTTGACTGTCCTGAGAAGTCCACTGCACCCAGGCTCAGTCTCCTGGCTCTTTACACCCTGAACACAATCTCAGTGATTCAGCCACAGTCAGGAGAGGGGGCACATTTTCACCACCAGGAACAACCTGAAGAATCTTCCTCTGTGGACTTCCATCCAGAAGAGGGCGCCAAACTGCCTTTTTTAGTAAACCATGATGGAAACCCTCCAAGTTCATCCCCAGTGACCCCAGTGCAGCCTCCACTGGGACGAGAAATGTTTCATTCCTGCACCACCAATGCACCACCCAAGGGGAGCCACAGTGGCTCTGGTGCTCCTCAGATGTGTCCATGTGAATAATTAGCAACCATTTCATCCCTGAGGCTGGGGAGTGACCTTTGTCTCAGGCTTTCTGAGGTATTTTTCTTTAAAACTTCATTTTTTGCACTGTTCCTAGAAACAGGTTTATTCTCTACTTTCGCAAGTAATGTTTTCACAAGTTGTATTTCACGAGCTATCTTTTCATGAGGGCTTTGAAATCTCAAAATCCGGCATGCTGTAGGACATTTTACAGATTCAGGACTCTTGTTGGGGACAATCCTTATAGAGATTCTGAGAGGAACGAAATGCATCTACAATACTGAAAGGAGTATGCAAATTATTGCAACCTTCCAGTGGAGAAGTTGGGGAATGGCCAGTTCTGTCTGAGACATGTCACAGCCAGAGGTAAAAAGGAAAGTGGTACTCCTATGCATATACTTTTATTAATTTTTTAATGGTTAATTTTTCCTGCACCACTGGCATAGATGAAAAAAAAATTTGAAAAAAATTATAAGTATGCGTAATACAACTCCCAATGTTAATTTTAAGTGTTATTTACTAAAAAATCCAATATTTATAATAATTTTATGTCTTTGGCTTTTCTGAAAGCAAACTTGGCAGTAAAATTTTTGAAATACACTTTTTAATTTATCTTGTTTTCAAATGAGAATATTACCACATTGTACAATTTCTCATGACACAGTGATGATCTTATTTTTAAATCCAGCTTACTGAAATGACTTCTGTTTTATTGTGGCTGATAGTGTTTAAATAGATAGATAGATAGATAGATAGATAGATAGATAGATAGATAGATAGTTTGATAGAGGTGATACTTTCACAGTATGAGAATGTACTAAATGTCACTGAATTGTACACTTCAAAATGGTTTATTTTATTTTAAGTGAATTTTACCATAAAAAGATATGTATGTCACTTCCAAATTAGGCTAAATTTGTAATAAGTAAAATTTGTGCATTAAGGGAAATCAGTTTTTGAAGTTGGAGACATGATGATGAGTTTTCAAAACTTACTATTGCACATTGCATTTGACATTTCTCCAGGGCTTACATTATCACTTTAAGAGCCATGTCAGAGGCTATTTTTTGTATGTCAGATGTATTCCTTGAAAGTGAATTTTTCCTGATGAAAATTCAAAATCTGGAAATACTTAGCCTAATTTTGTATATATTCATGGAAAGGTGAAGTTAGAATGTCTCATTTTTTATATGCTTGTTTCCTAATACAATCATTATTTTCACCTGGTGATGAAATGTCTTCAAATTCTTTATCTCTTTCTCTACTTTCAAATTTGAAAATATATTCATATGATTCATTAAAAATTATATTTTTCAAATACACTGCAAGGGGATATAGGCCTTCTAATAACCATCCACTTTTACATATTATCAGGATTTTTCATTGAGCTTTATAACTAATATCTCTTGATTTTGTCTATCATCACACACTAATAAGTGTGTGGAAATTCATGAGTGGGATTCTGTCTTGTCCTGCAAGACAAAGGCACATGGAAAGAAAACAGGCCCTCTTTGGGTGCTAAAGCAGGTGTCCTTTTTTCTTTGCTGAGTTTCTTTTTTATTCCATTCTGTATGATTTAGTGATCTATCTCTAAAACAATCTCAAGGTTACTTTTTCATTTTTCATGGCTCGATTGTGAATACATAGTGCATTGTTTATCAGAACATTGATT
>JAQZBX010067295.1:0-15961 GCA_029593785.1 Cabassous unicinctus
TTAATATCCAGGATATATAAAGAGATGTTACAACTCAACAATAAAAAGACAAATGACCCAATTAAAAAATGGGCAAAAGACTTGAATAGACATTTCTCCAAAGAAGAAATACAAATGGCAAAAAAGCACATGAAGAAATGCTCAACATCACTCATGATTAGGGAAATGCAAATCAAAACTACAATGAGATATCATTTTATACCTATCAGAATGGCCACTATTAAAAAGACAGAGAACTACAAGTTTTGGAGAGGATGTGGAGACATAGGAACACTTATTCACTGTTGGTGGAAATGCAAAATGGTACAACCACTATGGAGGACTGTTTGGCAGTTCCTAAAGAAGTTGAATATAGACTTGCCACCTGACCCTGCAATACCACTACTGGGTGTATACCCAGAAGAACTGAGAGCAGTGACATGAACAGACATCTGCACACCGATGTTCATAGCAACATTATTCACCATTGCCAAAAGCTGGAAACAACCCAGGTGTCCATCAACAAATGAATGGATATACAAACTGTGGTCTATTTACATGATGGAATATTATGCAGCTGTAAGAAGAAATGAAGTCATAAATCATATGGCAACTTGGATGAACCTGGAGGAGATTATGCTGATTGAAGCAAGCCAGACACAAAAGGACAAATACTGTATGAATGCCTTACTATGAACCAAATATATTATGTAAAATATTGTTTGATCAAAAAAAAATTCATATGTATCCATTACATTTAATGGAGAAATGTATATATTTATTCATCTGTGTTTACTTTTTAGTTTTCAATTGTTTATATTTTCAATTATTAAATGTACAAATAAAGTTAAATAAAAAAAAAAGAGTCATCAGTGACTATGCAAGTGATGCCCATCATCCATGGGTGTGCCAGAATGTGCCCAGATTACAGGACTCCTAAACACTGCTTTTCTATATTAAGAGCCTCAGGGGTCCCATAACTCAAGTTAGCATTAGGTACATTTCACCAGATATTTAGGCATAGGTAATAGTTTGAGAAGCACCAGATATTTAGGCCTAGGTATTAGGGTGAAGAACACATAGAAATCCCCATGTTTCTGGCAAGTTCACAGAGTCTGAGGGTTGTGAACCAGCAGGACCAGCTCATCCACCTCTGCCAGACTCAGTCTCTGCTCAGCACATGGTCCAGGAAGATAAGAATCCGGAGATATTTTGGTCTATTTAACAACTTCATCACTTCAAGACTGACAAATGTTCAAATCTGTGAACTACACATTCAAGGGGCAGTAACCAAGAAGAACTCAAAATTCCAATTATTCATTAACATAGTATTCTTCCCTACTTGCAACACTCTTAGGGAGCTTGGAGCCTCCTCCTTAATAATGAACTGTCCCACTGTGGGACGGTTAGTGTGAGCATTCACATCACTCAGTGAATACATTTACTTTGTAATGAAAAAGGACACTGAGAGGAAAAATATTATTTTTAATATGGTAAGGTATCAGTGTAATCAAAACCTCTATAATTATTATCTTTATGAAAAAAAGATTAGTGACTCAGTACAACAAACCATTTTGCCTAGAATTAATTCCAGTCTACCAATAAAAGTTTACTTATAATTTAAAGAGAAAAAATACTACACAGTAGCACTTTGAATCTGGGGAGTTTGAAATGATATTGGAAAGTTCAGTAAGATGCTCAATATTAGCCTAGCTTCAAAACAGGCAGAAGGACTGATGGGATTCCGTCAATAAATCACAGCTTGTATTTTAATACCATTTGTAGACTGAATATTTCATTTTCATTATGAGGCCTCTAGCTACACAGCCAAAGAATCTTATTTCTCATTTGTTTCCTGTTCTTCTCATTTACCATACTTCTTCTGAAAAGGATGATGGCTCACCAACAGATCATTCCAGGCTTATTATCCCTCTGCCTCCATATTTTCTTGCTCCTTCCCAAGTCATGAGCAGCTCCCCAAATAACCCATGAGCACCATGCCAATAAACTGACAAGTCAGTCTGTGTCCTCCTAGCTCCTCCTGATGGCCAGTTGGAGGAACCTCCTAGTGACAAGGCAGGTGATGAGGCCCCATCTAATTCCAAGGTAAGATCATCTTACTTTGAGATGTAATGGTCACCTTGATTTTTGTTTTTTCTAATTGTGTTCAGATATTAAAATCTCACTGTGTAATTACAGAAGATATGTATGATTTCCTTGGTCAGGGGAATGTTCACTGGGAGCCTATTACTTACTTGTCCCTGAGAGAAGAGGGCAGCAGGGAGTATAGGGCCTTTTCCTTACCAACAGGTTTTCCTCTTAAGATAAAGGGTTTTTAATTCCCAAACAAAACAGATGCATCATTCAGGAAAGCATGTGCCTTCCCCCACTTGTCTGCTGCAACTGGTTAAGGGACCTTTGACCCACCCACTGCTTTCCTTCTGCTTTTCTAAAGGCACCAAGGGAGCAAAAGCCCTGTGCAAACACTACAAAGTATAATCCAATTCTCAGAGTGTTTTCTTTTCTCCAATTGTAGGTGACCTCAGGAGAAAGGGAAAAGGGTAATTTGAAATCAGTCACTTTTTGAGGAAAAAATATACATGATTTAAAAACCAGGTCTTTCATGCTTGCCTTAGGCTAGAGAAGCACACTGGATCCAGCTTCCAGATGGGAATGATGAATGGGGAGGTGATTATGTTCTAGGTAAAGAAAAATGGCCATGTTCTACAGTCCTTGTAAACAGCTTGTGTGTATGGGGGTGGGAAGTGTCTATGTGTGAGTCTCTGTGGTGTGGTTGTGAAGGTGGGGACAGGGGTGAGTGTGTTTGCCAGGAATTTCATTCCATTTGGCAGAAGTTTGTGTCTAGTTGCCTCTAAACTCTGTCCAAGGCCTGCCAGGGTTTCTGGAGAATGTGTGAGAAAGGGCTGCTGGATTGCTTCACACACTGGCTCACAGAGTCCCACTGACTTCTCCTCCTGGAATGAACCTGACCCAGAATAGAGCCTCTGGGCTGCAGGGCCAGGGCAACACTACTCCTCTCAGAACCCTCCATTCCAGACAAACAGCTCTGCCCTATCTCCACACTGCAGTCATGCTCCTCCCTGTTATCATCCCTCAGTCCTGTGTAGAAGCTTTTCCTTTCCAATCTTTCCAAGTCTTGATAAATCCCTGGAGGTTCCACTGAATTAAGTGGTCACACCTCCTCTACAACGCTGTCTGATTTGCAGACCAAGTGAATGTGGACAAGTTTCTTTATCTCTATTGGACTAGGAAACCTAGGAGTTGTTGTGAGGATAAAATGTCTCCAACATACCTAAGGTCATACCAGGCACAGGACACTCATTGGATTTGTGAGCTTGTTGGTGACCCTCTTCCATTGGACCTGATTTAACTCCAGACTCTGAGACTTGCCCCCTGGGTAGGATGGATGGATTCACTGAGCAATTGATTAATTGGGGAGAGATCTTGATTGTTCCTCTAATGTTCTCATATTAGAGAACAATGTGATTGGTAGAGGATGAAAAGGAGAAAGGAAAGAGGCAGTAATTAGGAGAGAAACAGAGGTAAAGTGGTATTAAGGGA
The DNA here is from genome assembly GCA_029593785.1 of Cabassous unicinctus. Lineage (NCBI taxonomy): Eukaryota > Metazoa > Chordata > Mammalia > Cingulata > Chlamyphoridae > Cabassous > Cabassous unicinctus. The sequence goes on from JAQZBX010067295.1 coordinate 3,562, forward strand.
GGGAAGAGGAAGATATGAGGACACAGGAGTTTCTCCCTGGACACAGTTATGGTATTTCAAGGCTGGAAAAGGGACGCTGGAGATCCTAGACCAACTCCCTCATGGCAGAGGTGAAGCGATCAAGGCCCTGGGAGAGGAGTTTAGGCATGAGGACAGAATTGTATCCTGGGATCAAGTCACACCCTGACATGAACAACAGCTGTCTGAGTTCTCCACTCTACTCTAAATTTCCCTTTTGCAAGACCACTAACACAGTTACTGTGCTTGTTGATTCAGAAGCATTCTTCACTAATTTGGAAGAGTCCAATACAGACAACAACAATATGCATGTAATTTATATCCTCTTTCTGTCTCTTTTTAAAATATGCTTCTTATTTGTAAGTGTCTCTTTGTACCTCTTCCCTACTCCATCTTTCCCTCTTTATATGATTGGCACCTTGAAGGAATTGATCTCATCCAGGAAGTTGATGACTTGGGAACACCAATGATTATAAAACAATTTCTCCACCCTCCTCCCCTACTTTTCTAGAATTGCCCTGAATTCCAAACTTACTATGCACCATGAACCAACTGCTATAAGACTAAATGGCCCAGGCAGGGAGCTGGGCTGGGAATCAAGTACCTTGGGCCACACCCTGGGGAAGGAGCAACTGTGAGGTTGGTTCTGGGATAGGCTCTCCACTCACAGGTGTTTGGCCATGCATGGTGGCTCTGGACATTCAAGTGTGTTCTCTTCCCTGCAGCTCTTAAAAATATTTGAGGAGAAAGAGTCTTTTTTCATTAATTCTCCTTTCCCAGAATTCAAAGAAGGCATCGAAGATGAGAAAAGAGGAAGAAGTGGAAGAGGAAATTATGAGTGTGGAGTGGGTAGGATGAGGAGGACAAGGACAACAAGCTCACAGGCTCCCTGTTCTTCCTAACTTTCTTTTTGGCAATTCAGGAAAATCAACATTACTGAGGAGCTCACTAGGATGGCCACTACTGAATGTGAACATGGAGGCAGAGACAAGAACTGGATGGTCAAAATAAGTGCAGGCAAGTGAAGGATGTCCTGAGACCTTCTTTCCAGAGACTAGAAATCCATTCCATATAAGCCCCTAAGTTGTCTCAGCCATGCTTTCCAAAGGCATCTTAATTTGAATGGGAGGGCTCTAGTGCTTGTAAGGCCACATGTCCATTAACAATGCATTCTGGTGAAGTGCATGCTTGGAATAGTTCAACATCTCAGTCCTGTAGGACTGATCATTGCCCTCCCCACCACCTAAAGGTCAACAGGGAGTTTCATCTGTTAAGTAATGAAAGGGGTGAGGAGTGTGGGATGGCCTTGACTGCCTCAGATTAAGGTGTCCTAGGGAAAGGTTAAGTTAAGACTCTTAGCTTGCTGGATTGCTCTAACAAATACCAATGACTCATTGTCTTAAGCAACAGGAATTTATTGCCTCATGGCTTGGGAGGCTAAATGTCCAAAATTAAGATGTTACCATGATCACTTTCTCTGAAGTCAGAAGCATTCTGGTGGCAGTTTGCCAGCAATCCATACCTCAAACCCTGCCTCTGTCACCTGGCCTTCTGTCTTCTTCTGTCTCTACCCCTGAAAGTGCCCCAATTTCCTCCACTTATAAGGACTCATCATATTGGTTTAAGGTCCACCCTGATTCAGGTTGGATTCACCTTCACAAATAAGATCTTTGAAGATCACATTTATAAATGAGTTCACATCCAAAGGACAGGAGCTTAGGACTTGACATGTCATTGTGGAGGCCATGAATCAATCCATAATAAGGACAGAGACACTCTGGGGTGCCCTCCCATGCAAGCAGGGTAGCTCTCCTCGCCCAGGTGCCTATCTCAGTGTGTCCTCAGGAGGCCTGACAAGGAGCTGCCCAAGCCCTGGGTGCCCTCTGCCCCTGTTGAGCCCTGTTCAGTGTCCAGATCACCTCATGGCACCTCTCCCCAAACTGAGGTTCTATAGAATTCAATTATGTATGTAAAATCCAAATAAAAACAAAGCCTGAAGAAAACTGTAATGCAGTGATCACTTGGGATGAGTGAAAAGGGTAGGATTACAAGTCACTTAGGTTCCTTTATTTATTTTCCCATTTTAAAATTACTTAAAATCAATATAATTGGTCTTATATCTGTAGAAGGAGTATCTTTTGCAATCTTTTATGTTAGAATATACTAAAGTAAGAAAATTTGTTTTTATTATCAAGATTAATCTTTTTTTGTTTTCATTTAAATGCACAAGCAAAGCTTGGTAGTGGCTTTAGAAAGGAAAATGATTATTAGAGAGATAAAAGGAAGAGGGCCAGGAAGCTGTCCATTTTTCATATGCAGATATCATGACTGGACAGTGTTGAGGGTAGGGATGGAAAAGACAGAGTCATTACTTCAATCTCTATTCCTACAAAACTCCTGTTCATCACATACCCAAAGTTTTTGGTATTATATGTCTCATCACAGAATCCTAGACCCCTCCCCTGTCCTCTACATCAGCATCACTCTTCAGGGGAAATTTACAGAAAGCTGGCCAGCCAAACAATATGCATAGACACTCTATGCCAAAAAAGAACACCCTCAGCAGAGAGTAGCAAATGGGGGTCAATGCCCTGTGGGTCTGACTCTTGGAGATATCAGGGGCCCAAAGTTGCCTCTCCAGGGTCTGAGGTTCCTTTTGAGTACTGTAGCCCACACCAGGGAGCTTCCCCCTCCATCCATCTCTATGCGTCTCCAGTGATTGCAGAACTTATGCTTGTGCTGCAGATCTTAGCATTGAACACTGCAAAAATGGCAAACTGGAGGCCTCAGTCTGAACCCCAAAGGAACTGGAGATTATTTGAAGTTTGGAGGTCTTTTTTTTTTTTTTTTTCATTTTTTCCATTTTTTTTAAAAAAAGATATTTAGATTATACAAATGTCACATAAAAATATAGGGGATTCCCATTAGCCACGCTCCCCACACCTTGCACATTTTCCCACATTAACAACATCCTTCATTAGTGAGGTATATTCATTACAATTGAGGAGCACATTTTGAAGCACTGCCACTAAGTGTGGATTAAAGTTTACATTTGAGTTCACACTCTCTTCTCCCCAATTCTGTAGGTTATGGCAAGATATATAATGGCCTGCATCTGTCATTACAATATCATTCAGAACAATTCCCAAGTCCTGAAAATGCCCCCATACTAAACCTGTTTTTCCCTCTCCCTACCCTCAGAACCTCCAGTGGCCACTGTCTCCACATCAATGATATAATTTCTCTGTTTGGAGGTTGAAATAAGTCACAATCCTGAAGAAAGAGAGCTGCCTCATGCTGATCCCCTAATATACCTTTCCCTAATCAATGAATTTAATGACAGTTTAGTTTTTTAGTTGTATAAGCTTAAGAATTAGTTTATAAAGGTTTTATATTTAATGTTGGAGTTTATTATAGTAAACAATATTATACTACCAGTAGTTGTTTTTCTTGTTATTTATCAATAAAAGAAACATATATACAGAAAAGCACCACAAACAAAGTTAGAGCTTAATGAATGATTGTAAGGCTGCCTCGTTGGGGCTACCACCAAGGTCACTCCCTCTCTCATTTCCTATTATTGGAACAAATGACAGCAAATTTAGTACTTAGCATAAGTCCTTATGCCAATGTCTTTCCAGACATTTTGTTTACTGACATCTGTTCACTCATCTGGAAGGGATACTGGGAACAATACTAAACAAGGACTAACAGGATAACTTGGATTTCAATGTCTCTTTTACATACAGGTCAATTTTACTGAGTATAAAACTCATGAATCAGTTTCTTTACACAAATATCATATTAATCCATTTACTTCTGGCACAAAGTAGCATCCTCAAAAACACTGATGAGATTCAAATGTTCTTTCTAATAGACCACTTGCTTTATTATTGAGGCACAAAGGATTTTTCTCTTTCTTTAAATACCAGTAATTTTACTACAATATTCCTTGCCATTCATCATTCTGTGTCAGAGTGTAATTTAAATATTCAGTTAAAGCATTTTTTATTTCAAGAAAAAAATTGAATTATAATTTTTAATATTTTTTAACATCTCTGCTTTAGGTTTCTCTTTCAGGCTCTCCAGTGACTCTTATATTGGATGTTTTAGGTCTATTTCAACTGTTGGCATTTCTCAATCATTTACAATCTGTTTGTTTCCTGAAAGCATTATTTTGTCATGGTGTTTCTTTTAGTTTACATTCCATTATGAAGCAATTTTTCCTTTTTTAAAATATTCTTTCCTGATTTCTGTCCATCTTTTTTTTTTTCCTTCTCACTCCTTTTTAAAGATTCTAATCTGTTTTATGATAGTCTTTAATATATAGTTTCATTTGCATTATTTTTTAAAAAGTACATTGCAGTATATAAAACATATCAAGTTAAAGAGCTTTCATTTATTTGCAGTGGTGTTACTCATTAATTTCCCCCCTATATTATTTTTGTATGGGACTAGGCATGAATGTTTTTCCAGTGTTCATTATATATGAATTTTTTTCTTGAAATTGTAGACATTAATATGATTCAGGATAGCTTCCCCAACCTCACAAACTTGTCTGTCTCTCCTGTTTTTTCTGTGAAATGCTAAAACTATGGCAGCTTGACTCTTTAATTTTTAAAGAAGTTTTAGATCATATAAATGTTACATAAAAAATATAGGAGATTCCCAAATGCCCCACCCACCCACACACTTTGCCACTTTAACAATATCTTTCAATAGTGTGGTACATTTGTTAAAACTGATGAACACATAGTGAAGCATTGCTGCTAAACGAGGACTATAGTTTACATTATAGTTTACACTCTACCTCACATAATTTAATAGGATGTGACAAAATGTATAATGTCCTGTATCTATCATTGCAATGTCATGCAGGACAATTCCAATGTCCCCAAAATGTCCCCATGTTACTCCTGTTCTTCCGTCTCCCTCCCTCAGAACCTCCAGTGTCCGCCGCCTTTATATCAATGATAAAAATTCTTCCATTGCTTGAATAATAAGTCTATAATAGAATAATAATGTCTACTTTAGACCATTGTTCATTCCTGAATATTGAGGATTTGAGGATGCTGATGGCCACTCTGTTTCTAATTGAGAGGGGACTTAGCTCCCATGAGGCAGATGGAAGCTAAAATAATGGCAGCTTGCTTCCATGATATGTCCTGCTTCCAAATTTTTTCCACTCTTAAGTATGGGTCTTCATACTCATTATCTCCATTGCACCTGTCCTTCTCTATTTTGTTTCTCTATCTGATTATTGATTATTGACCCTTAGTTAAACTCATTTTGAAAGGGAACAACTACCACCATGTCTACATCTGGTCAAAATATAGACATAACCTTTAAATGTGCATATATTTTCAGAAGCAATTTTCTTTAAATGTGTTTTCAATTACATGTCTTCAAATGCATCTTATTTCTAAATTTAAGCTTATGAGTATTTTATTCTTATGATTATTAAATTTTAGTTTCTTATTGTACTTTAGTGCTGCATTTAAACTTATTTTTATCATTCATATGATGCATGTGATTTCAGAGGTTTCTTTTTATTTAGTTAATATGTTTTTAGTGGTGGCATTTATTTTTAGATGTGTTTTTTAAATTTTATTTCTATTACTTTAGACTCACTATCACACAAGTTCAAAGTCATTTTAACTGGACCTACAATTTTGCCAACAATTGGCTTTCCTATTATCAGGTATATACAAGATCCCCCAAAGTAACCTATGTATATCATATGGTCCAAAGACTCCTTAGTAACTTTTGCCCATGCTACATTTCAACACTTTATTTTAGAAATAACCTCTGATAAGAAAGAATTGCTTTATTTTCTTTACTGATGTTTTAAATTTTTTTATGTACACATAAAAATTCTAACAGCCGCATTATACCATGATTCTATTACGGAACATCTTGAATCATGTACATTAGTAAGAATTGTATGGACTGAAACCATAAAATTATTGTCTTCCACTAATGGGGTAGCACTCTGGGATTTCAGAAATGCATACCCAGGCTTCCTGTACCTGGGGACATTCTGCTGCTCACTGAGTGGACTGTCATTTGTGGAAGTCACTGAATCCTGTTCACAGCTGCATCTATACCACCTGCTTGTGGCATCTCTTTTTCTTTCTTTTCTTTTCTAGTCAGGCCCAGAAAAAGAATTTATTGAGAAATGGGGGAAAGAACAGAGCTTGCTGAGAATTGGAGAGAAGGATGGAAATAAGCACCAAAATTTGGTGTGGGCTCCTCGAGGCAGAGAAAGCGAGTTCTGTCTTGTGTGGTCACCATTTTAGCTATTAATTGTTCCTCCTCTTACTAATGCTAAGGGGAGGCGCCCAAGTTGTTATTGGTTACCCCACCAATGATGGGGGCCAATGATGAGGTCTGTTATGAATAGCCAGGGTCTCCCCTCAGCCCAGGAAAGAGACCTAACATGAACCTCAAGGTCAAGGTCAAGGACTCAGCATGGTCTCATGGCCACACTGTCTGTTGACCATATTGTGGCTGATTGTCTCCTCAATTCCCTGTACTGAACTGCCTCAACTGCCTCCTCGAGTGTTCATGCCCTTATTCTTAAATGGATGCTGAGATGTGATGGTCATTCTTCTGTAGTTACTTCCTGCTGGCTAGGGCAGTAGTTCCTGCCTGACAGGGCATGAACCTCTCTGGCTATTCTACTGTGTTTGAGGGAAGAGTGTTGGAACTGGATGAAATCCACACATGACTAATAAGGCATTGATTCTGTAAGAAATAAACTTAATTACAGTTTCGAAGATACATGGTCCCACTAAAAGGATAAAGAAGATGGTAGTAAACAGACCCAAAAAGTAGGCCAGTCATGACATATTGGACCACAAGACAATGACCAGGTGACTTCAGAGGCTGCTTCCTCCCAAAGTAGATTGGAAACAGCATTCTTCCTTGACTTCTTTTATGCTGTTGGTTAACTCTAGGGAGAGAGTGTGGTAGACCTGCTGCATTTGGGTATAAACTGCCAACCCCAGTTCCCACAGCACTGGTTATGCTTAGGACAGCTAAGAGAGGTATGAAGAGGGACACTGCCCTAGACATAAACTCACAAAGACAGTATAGGCAACAACAAGACAAGCATATGGCAAACAAGTTAAAGACAGTACTTAAGAGTTATTCCTTTACATTATAGCCGTGTTCATTAACTACTTATAAAATGAATTAATTTACCAAGATTTTTAACATGTTCAATACCCTTCGGCATATGATCTAAAATGGAGATATTATCTTATTCATAAGGTATATAGGTACAGTACTTGATACTAATCAATGCATAAGTTTCTCTTTGAGCTGCAGTTAATAGATCTAAGCTCCAGGTTTGTAATACCATACATGGTTTATTAGTCAGGGTTCTCTCAGGAAACAGAGTCAACAGGAGATATTTGTCAATAATATGAGATTTTGTAAGAGTTTCTCAAGCAACCATGGGGATGCATAAGTCGAGATTCTGCAGGCAGGCTGAAAATCAGGGGCTCCAATGAAAGTCCAATGAAAGGTCCTTGCTGAGTTTCTGGGAGAAGTTGGCAGTCCAAAGATGAGCTGGGAAATTCTCTTTGAATGTTGAAATCACTTCCCCTTTAAAGGCATTCAATTGATTTAATAAAACCATCATCCATTGCTGATGCAATCTCCCTGATTGATGAAGATGTAATCACCCACCCAGGTAGTAAACTCACTGGTGATCGAAGTCCATAAATACTCTTGTATTACAATTAAACCAGTGCTTGCTGGACCAAACACCTGGGCACAATTACCTGGCTGAGTTGAAACATTAGCCTAACCATCACAGTCCACCACTTGTCAACCCGGCAACCATACACATTACCTTAAACCATACTTAGTCTCTAAGTCTTTGAATCCCCTCATTTACTGTATACCAGGGCAAAACCGGCATCTCAACCTCAGACACACTAGGACATCTTTTGGTCCATGTTTCAGTCAAACACCCATACAAACTGTTAGAGCCCTTTCTAACCCCTCTAGCTACAGCATTGAATCCAGAATTTCTGCTTAGAGGGGCCATATCAATAAATTCAGCATGATCCAACTTTATATTCCTTCCACCATTTTCCCATAACCTTAGTATCCATTCCCACACATATTCCCCTGATTTCTGTCTATATAAGTTGGAAAATTCATGCAGTTCTTTCAGAGTGTAGTATACTTCTTCATGGGTTACACTTTGTATTTCACCTTTGGGGACCTGTGATTTTAGTCTAGTAATAGGTAGGTCTGTAACACAAGAGGGGTGGTGGGGATGGGTAAGGAGAAGGATTAGAAAGGTCTTGCAAACTACTGACCTCACGGAATTCCTTTGCATTTTCTTCTGGTGAGACAGGATTAATCTCTTCAGTCAGGGGTTGAAAGGCAAATTCCTCAGGGCAGACTGGAAGTTGGACAGTGCACGTGGCAGTTTGGCTGGTACTTGACTCAGGGCTGAGAGGAGGTGCAGACTCTTTGGGGCAGGCCAAAGGCTGGGCAGTGAAGGCATCAGATTGGCTGGTACAGACCTCAGGGCTGGAAGGAGGTCCAGAATCCCTCGGGCAGGCTGGAGCCTGGATGATACAAGGTTGACAAGATGTGATCTCCACAGGGCAGGCCACTGCAGGTTTATCTGGTAAAGTCTCAGCAGAATTTAGAGTTCCAATGTCCCCACCAATATTATGATCATCCCATATATCTCCCTCCCAATCCTCAGGGTTCCATTCCTTTCCAATCAATGCCTACACTTTAATTGCAGAAACCCTGTGGAGTTGAGATTTTAGTTTCCTCTGTAATTCTGCTACTCATACAAGGAGAGCCTGTGGCTACAAGAGACTAGATTTTCTTTCAGAGCACACATAGCAACTTTCACAACATTCATGTGGAAATTAAACTTCAAATTTGAAGACTTTAGCTCATCTCTTTCTTTGTAACTGTATCCAGAGTATCTAGGAGGAGCAAGCCAATATCATTACACCTTTTTTTTTTTTTTTTTAGAGAGGCTAATTTTTTTTTTTTCATTGTCACTTTTAAAAAAAAATATTTTAAAAGATGCTTAGATTACATGAATGTTAAACAAAAATTACAGGGATTCCCATGTTCCCCACCTCCCACACTTCCCATTACATCCCACATAAACATCTTTCATTAGTGTGGCTCATCACCTGCAATGGATATACACATCCTGGGGCTTTACCACTAAGCATGGACCATAGTTCACATTGTAGACCACACTCTCTCTCACAAAGATCAGCATGTTATATGCTGATGTAAAATGGCCTATATCTGTTGTAATGTCACTCAGGATAAATCCCAAGTCCTGAAAAAGCACCTATATTACAACAGCTATTCCCTTCCCTGCCCCCAAAGCATCCAGTGGCCACTGGCTCCACCTCACTGTTGTAATTTCTTCCATTCCTTGAATCACAATATGTCTCCAACAGAATACCATTATGTCTAGCAAAGACTCCTAAGGCTAGTCATGAATAACAAGAACCCATCAATGGAACCTCCTCCCTTGCCAGACACTGCCCCTGCACTCAGGGGACTGTTGATACTCCCTTGGAGAATGTGGAAGAGCTCTCCAGGCTGGGAATTGAGTATTCACTCATTTACTGAGTGGTTGTCTACCCAATGTGACCATGCCCCACCCCTTGATCATTTGAACAATTTTAAATATCTTTTATGTATATTCAGGTGAATTTCCTCTCATGAAACCCCCATTCCAGACACCCCCCACCAATGATCCTCTCCTGCCCCCATTGTAACCCTTCTGTGATCCAAATCTTCCTTGAAGAAGAAGCCTATATAATAGCCAAATACAATTAATAGGAAAATGAAATAATAAAGATAAGTTTAATTTTGAGATAAAATACATGGAAACTTAAAAAAAAAAACACTAGAAATAAAATTAAATTAAAGAATTGAGATATTCAGCAAATGGGAAAAAATAAAAAAATTAAGAAAAAAATTTTTTTTAATATTTTTCCTTTTATCACTGAATTATTGGGTGTCCAGTCTGTACTGTGGCACCTACCCCCTCTCACTCTCCAATGTCTCCCAAATTTTCATTTAATTTTCAATGAAGTTTTAGGTCACAGCAAAGTCATCCACAGAATACTAGAGACTCTCATATACCCAATCTCCTTCCCCTTTCCTCGCCCCATATTAAAGCCTTTTTTATGTGGATGGTAGCGTTGTTATAACTGTTATACAGATAGTGAAACATAGCTATTAAACATTGTCAATGGTTTACGGTATCATTTACAATTTAGATGGTGCAGTTTAATAATTTTTGATGATATTTACCATGTCCTGTGTCCATTAGTGTAATGTAATGAAAAACATTTCCAATGACCACTAAACAACCCCTGTTTGATCTTTTCTGTTCCTTCCTTCCCATTCCCCTGGGCACATGACACTCCCCTGTCTTGACTCATTGGATGACAAGATTCAAAGTTACATGCAACAAGAGGTCTTGACATGCTGATTATCCTCTCCTATTAGAATCCACCCTTCTGCCTAAGAGACACCCATCTGTCTGTTTCTGGGTGAATCGGGCCTACCAAAGATGGGGGTCCATCTCCTTCTCACTCACTGTGGGGGTTTCCACTCCCCAACAAAACACATTATGACAGGATCATCACTCACACACTCCCCGAAGCCTACTCCAGATGCACCCCTTTCTGAATGCCAACCAACCTACACCCTAAGCCAGTGACACTGCCTTTTCATTCTGCCATAAAAACATTCCCACTCCTGCACTTTCAACATCATACCCACAAATCCTATGTTCATCATGTCCCCCCATCTCTAACCCCAGTATCCTGGGTACTCTAACCTGCCCTTCCTAATCTACCCACCTGTCAACCTTGCACCACCAAACCCAGTAATATCACTACCCAACTCTCCTATCCTTCAGTATGCAACTATACTCTATCACTTAACCATAGATTATGTCCATATGGGTGATGGCTCGCAACCTTCTCTTCTCTTTCTCTCTCTTGTTAACCTATCTTTCAGACAATGGTTCTCAGAGACTGCTCACTTTCCTCAATTCAAATCAGTGAGGTCATATACTGTTCATCCTTCAATGTCTGGCTTACTTCACTCAATATAAGATCTTCAAGATTCATCCATGTTATTCCGTGTGTTAGCACTTTATTACTTCTTACAGCTGAGTAATATTCCATTGTATGTATGTACCACATTTTGTTTATCCATTCATCTGTTGATGGGTACCAGGGTTGATTCCAACTTTTGGCAATTGTGAACAATACCTCTATGAACATTGGTGTGCATATATCTGTTCGTGTCTTTGCTTTCAATTCTTCTCGGTATATATCCAGCAGTGGAATTGCTGGATCATATGGAAGATCTATTGTTAGTTTTCTGAGGAACCACCAAACTGTCCTCGACAGTGACTGGACCATTCCACAATCCCACCAGCAGTGGATGAGGGTTCCTATTCCTCCACATCCTCTCCAACACTTATAGTTTGCAGTTTCTTTAATAGCTGCAATTCTGATCAGTGTAAGATGGTATCTCATTGTAGTCTTGATTTGCATTTCTCTAATAGCTAGCTACGTTGAGCATTTATTCATGTGCTTTTTTGGCCATTTGTATTTCTTCCTTGGAGAAGTGTCTTTTCAGGCCACTTGCCCATTTTTTAAAATTCATTGTTTGCCTTTTTATTTTCGAGGTCTAGGATTTCTTTATATATGCAGGATATTAAGCTCCTATCAGATATATGGCTGCCAAATATTTTCTCCCATTGGGTAGGCTGCCTTTTTATTTTCTTAATAACATCCTTTGAGGTGCAGAAGATTTTAATTTTGAGGAGATCCCATTTATCTATTTTTTTCTCTTGCTGCTCATGATTTGGGTGTGAAGTTCATGAAACCATTTACTATTACAAGGTACTGTAGATGCTTCCCTACATTATCTTCGAAGGTCTTTATGATTTTGGCTCTTATATTTAGATCTTTGATCCATCTTGATTTGATTTTTGTATAAGTTGTGAGATGGTATTCCTCTATCATTCTTTTTGATATGGATATGCAGTTCTCCAAGCACCACTTGTTAAAGAGACCATTCTCTCCCAACAGAGTGGGCTTGGTCACCTTGTCGAATATATCAGAACTCTTGATTTGGTTCCATTGGTCACTATGTCTATCCTTGCGTCAATACCATGCAGTTTTGATCACTGCAGCTTTGTAGTATGTTTTAAAGTCAGGTAATGTGATACCTCCAACTTCATTTTTCTTTTTCAATATGTCTTTGGCAATTCAGGGCCTCTTACATTTCCAAATATATTTTGTAGTTAGTTTTTTCAGTTCCTTAAAAAATACAGTGTTGATTTTTA
>JAQZBX010067296.1:0-15963 GCA_029593785.1 Cabassous unicinctus
GGAACTGGATCGTGGTGATGGTAGCATGTTATTCAAGAGTAATCAACAGCACCAAACTGTATAGGTGAATGTGGATAAAAGAGGAAATATTAGGATGTATATCTTACTAAAGTAAAAATTAAAAGATAAACAGGATTGTACAACACAGTGAACCCTATTTTAGACAATGGACTATAGGTAATAGTACAAGAACAATACAAGAATATTCTTTCATGAATTATATTAATAGTAAATATATGATACTAATACAAGGTGGTAAAAATAGAGCAGTATATGGAAAAATAAAGCTAATGTAAATAATGGACAACAGAGCAATTTTAATAATATTTCATCAATTGGAACAAAGCTAACTACTGTTAAAAAAATAGTACAACTATTTAAAAAGTGCTGTCATCAGTAGTAACAAATGTTCCAGACCAATGCAAGATGTTGGTGGTTGGTAGTGTCTAAGTAATCTGATCACGTGAACATTCTCTTTTTCCTAACTAAATATGCTGCATCAGTGATAAGGAAGAGATGGGGAGAAGGGAGATGACTACCTTCCTGGGGAAGAGGAGGAGGTAAATGGGGCAACAAACATCCTCCTGTTATTTATACAGCATTCCTAAGCCAACACATCTCAAGACTTCATTGCACATTTTGCTTTTTCATATAGACTAAATAAGGCAGGCTTTTTCAACTGGTCTTCGTTTTATTGTGGATATGTATGCATGTTTGTTTTAGTTTGTTTCAGGGCTATGTAGCTTTTGAGCTGAATTTTTAAAAATGTCTTTTTATTTTTAAAGAAGCTTTAGATTACATAAATGTTACATACAAAATATAGGGGATTCCCATATGCCTCACCTCCTCCCCCTCCCACACTTTCCCACATCAACAACATCTTTCATTAGTGTGGTATATTTGTTACAATTGATGAACACATATTGAAGCATTACTACTAATCATGGACTATAGTTTACATTATAGTTTATACTTTGCCCCACACAATGGTATAAGTTATGACAAAATGTATAATGGCCTGTTTGCATCATTGCAGTATCATGCAGGACAATTCCAGTGTCCCGACAATGGCCCCATGTTACACCTATTCTTCCCTCTCCCTCCCCTCAGAACCTCTGGGGGCCACTGCCTTTATATCAATTGAGCTGAATTTTTAAATGAAAATAAATTATAGAATAGTCATGTAGTTGGCCTATGGTCATCTTGTCTTGGTAGTTCTAGGAATAAAAACAAACAACCAAAAAATTGAGGAAGCACATTGTTTATGTCTTTACAGTTTTAAGATTAACTTCATTAGGGCCTAGATGAGATTAGAAACCTTACCTCATAGATCATCCACTGGTTGAGAGAAAAATGAGAGATAAAAAGTCATTCAGACACTTTCCAAAAGGAGACCCATATTGGGAATGTAGAATGTGATTGTTGATGGAGTAACTCTGCTGACATAATTTTCAATGGCACCATTATGTGTAGGCATGAGTCCATGTATATTTAAAAGATCCCCAGTAATCAACACATTTCTTTTATCCCAACAACAGATTTCTCAGGCTTGACCTCTGCAATGGCTGTGGGACTGCCCTATACCTTGATATTCTCATATTCCCTTAATTAAGGACAACCAACTTGTTGCCCCAACTCATGTGAAGGTTGTTTTCTACCATCATACTGTTTCTCCTCACTTAAAAACCGTTCATCCACTAGAAGGCTATCTCTCAAGCCTCTTGCTGTCAAACATACCTGAGGGACAGGATACAATTGAATCTATAATTCACTACAGCTGTGACTTGATCATGCTCCTCTGAAGAGTATCGTATCAGAATATGTTGGGGGTGGTGGTAGTGGATGAGAAGAGAGACATGGGTTCCGTTTTGATCCATTTATTTATCCTCAGCTTACAGACTTACATACAACCACACACTCGCACTCACATACCGGCATCTACACAGGAATAATTAGCTTGGATATTTACTTTCAAGTAATTCTATATAAAATATTCACTTTTAGAAAGTGCTCTGGAAAGTACTTCTTAGCTATTTGTCATCAGCGAATTGTTATTAAGTAGTTTTCTTTATTTTTAGATGCAAAGGTGAAAATAGCTAAAGAGATAAAAATCACATCTTCCAAAACTCCTGAGAAAATTACCATTCCCTGTGTGAGGGTTTTTTTTTTTCTTTCTACAATAGAAACAATACTTTTTTGAGTGCCTTATGAATCTGGCAGAATATTTGTATGTTTCTTAATCATTTTTTACCACAAACTGTCTAGAGAAAGAAAAATAAAAATACGGTAGGGAAATCTGTTTGAGTGTACCACACTGTGATCACTCCTGAGACGAGCCATACATTTTAATTAATTTTGAAGTTTTATTCTGAAATCAGTTCTTGTTTCCCAACAGACACTTTCTACAGGAAAGAGGTTCCACCAGTAAAATGCACGTGGAAAGAGATTCAAACATAATTCAAAGTTAATTAACCACAAGGGATACACATTTGAGAAAAACCCAGGCTTTGTAATGAAAGGATGAAAACCCAGGTCCTATTTGCCATCAGAATGAAACCTGAAAAAATGAAAACATAATTAATACAAAGAACAGAAATGTGATGATTTCTAGTGACATATAGGTGAATAGAAAAGACTTCATTTGGATAAACATTTTTAAAATTCAGGACACGATCTCATATGAAGTTATGTTTCTCATTTTTAAAAATCTATCCTTTCAAAGGAAACTGGAAACTATGAATTTAAGGGAAGTATAAATTCTCAGAACTGAGAACTAATTTTATGCCTTTAATGTAGAATTTCAAGATAAAAAATAAGAAGCTTCATAAGACATTGGATATGATGAGCCCCAATTAAAATCTGGACCCAAGGAGGAAAGAAAGGCTTAAAATCATCTTGGTGCAATTAAAGAATTAGTTGTCACTATTATTTTGTTTTGAGCAACTTCAACTTTAGCTATATTATCAGACTATTGCCATGTGTGTTTCCCTTTCCAATGGGATTTTTGCCTTATGAAAATTATATTGACATACACTAAAATCAAAAGAGACAAATCTAGAAAAGCACTCACTTTTCAATCAGTTGTGAGCTGATTATGAGATCAGAAGAAATAACTGGAATAAATTACCATAGGTGAAGAAAAATATTACATTAAAAGTTTGAAATTACCCGAAGAACTTTAAACTCAGTTTTAAAAATTTGACATAATACCTTAGGGAGAAAGATGATGTGGTTTTTCTTTATTGACCTTCTTTTCTGTACTGAAAGATGGATTCCCTTAAGTCTTACTCCAAGAAAATATGGCTGTGTCCTAAAGCAAGGCTATTGCAACAACAACAACAAAAAAGAGTTAAGAAAGAACACACATCTTTTGTATAATCACTGGTGAGTTTCGACAGTGGATTTCCACATTGGACTTGGTAATAACAGAAGATAGTCCTTCGCTGAGCTGAAACATGGGAGAAAGAAAAAATTTTCATTAATTGCCATGAGAACTCATTTTGAACATCTTCTAGGAGTCCCATAAATGATTTTGAATAAATTGATAGAAATTTCAATGTAACGTATGAAAGAAAGATTGCTTGCGACTTGGTAAGGTATGAAAAATTGAGACTGCATCATTGCAGTCTGAAAAAAAATTAAATGCTTTTTATTTCTACGTTCATTTGCTGCATATGAGGCATCACCACACCTCAGAGTGTGCTACCCCTAAAAAGAGTGTGGACAGTCAATTAAACTGTATGGTCATTTTGGATACAATTTAACTTTCTTTGGAATGCATAGTTATTTAGTGGAATCATCTAAAAAATTCATTTCATTAGTGGAACTAGAGTTTTAGAGAGGCTGCTCTATTCAGAAATATATATATATGTCACAGGGTGGTTTTCACATTAATCTGCATGAGATGTCCAAACAGAAACCACAGCTTATCTCCAGAAGTAAAGGGAAGGTAAGACCCATGTGCTTGGTTTAAGGTAGCATGTGTTATTTTTTAAAATGAGGGTCTTCCACTTGAGTTTGGAAGGGATTCCAAACAAAGGGAACAAAAACCTAAAAAATACAAATAAACAAAAAACATAACCCGATAAGATGAAATGAAATTGGGACACATATGATAACATGGATGAAACTTGAAGACATTATACTAAGTGAAATAAGCCAGACACAAAAGGACAAATATTGCATGGTCCACTAATATGAACTAAATATAAAGAATAAACACATGGAGTTAAAACCTAGAGTATAGGTTATTAGGAGATAAGATAAGGGCTATGAAGGAGTAATGATGCTTAATGTATGTAGAAGTTTTAATTAACTTGACTGTAAAAATGTGGAAATGGATAGAGTTGATGCTAACACATTATAGTGAGTAGCAGCTGGTATATAAATGGGATTGTGGTTGAAAAGCGTAGTCTAGGGATGTAAATGTCAATTGAAAGAAATCTAGAGAATAATCTAGGGACTGAATAACACAGTGAACCCAGAGGTGGATGAGAACTGTGGTTAATAGTACAAATGCAAGAATGTCCTTCTGTGAACTGTAATGGATGTATGTCACTATTGCAGGGTGATGGGAATGTAGAGAAGCATGGGAAAAATACAATTAATATAACCTGTGGACTATAGTTAACAGCAATACTGTAATATTCTTGCATCAATGCCAAAGATGTACTGTGTTAATAATAGGGGTGTATGGAAAAAATATGTCAAATGTTTGCTATGGCTCATAGTTAGTAGTAATAGTCTGATGATATTACCTCATATTCTGTAACAAATATTCCACAACTGTGTGTTGTGTTGGTGAAGGGTCGTTGTACAGGAATTCTACACATGTGCATGATTGTTTTGCAAGTTCACAACTTCTGTAATAAAAATATATTTTGAAAAACATAACCCAGAGATTAATGTCTGATATAAAGTCAACAACTGTCTAAAGCAAAACTAGGTATTAAGAACAGATGCTAAAAGCCTCCAGATCCAACAAGCATGGTCACTTACAAGGAAGTGAGTATACACATGACACTAGACTTCTCAAAACTACAGGGAGACAAGATAGAATCAATCAATGTTTTCAGTGCTCTCAGTACAAATTATGTTCAGCCCAGAATTCCAAATCAAGCCTAATTTGCAGCCAGGTGTTAGGGTAAAACAAAGAAATGCTAAAATATGCAGTGACTCAAATTTTATCTATGGCAATATATACTCATTCTTTCTTGGGAAGTGAGATGATGATAAATCACTCAAAATTATGAAGAACATAAAGTAGAAATATGGGATACAGAAAACAGCATAAACAACTCTGGAAAACAGAGAAGGGAAGGAGCAGGATGACAGGACTTCAGCACATCTAGAGAGCAACTGGGCCATGCTAAAGCTGGAGAACAGCAGGCTATTGCAGGGAGGTCTCCAAAACAAAAATATTGTAGAATATTTGATTAAATCGAGAAGGTGGGAAAAAAAATAAAAGCCATAATAAGTTTATATCGTTCCAGAAAAATATTGATATAAAAATTCCAGAAAAAAATAAAAGAACCTTAAAGCAGTACAAGAGGGAGACATAAACACAATTATCACTGGGATTTGTAGTACATAAACTCGTCAGTCACAATATTCTTAGTATTGTTTATAGATTTTCAACTTGTACAAACTACGTTTAAAATAGTAAACATGAAACAGAAGCATGAATTATGCTTACAGAGGAATTTATTAAAAGTACAAGAGTATTAAAAGGCAAGAGTTAATACCATTCAGCAGGCTCTGTTTATAGTTGTTGAAAGAAGGACGTAAAGGATTGGTACATTATTTTAAACTTACAAATATAACTGACATTTTAAAAAGTGACATTGGGTGAACTGGGGAGAAGATGCCTATGAACAAAACCTAATGGATCATGGCAATAAAAATCACTTAAATTAATAAACCAGTAAAATAGTCAAAACAGATTATGTAGGCTATACTGTCCAATACAATAACCACCAGCCATTATGTGGCAATTTACATTTAAATTAATTAAAATAAGATTAAATTAAAAATTGCATATCTTCAGTCACACTAGCCATGTTTTAGGTGTTCAATAATCACATGGAACTAAGTGGCTACCATATTAGAATGAGCAAATATAGAACATACCTATCATCACAGAGAGTTCTATTGGACAGTGCTGAATACAAAGTTAGTTGGTGGTAACTACCACAAAAAAGAGGTGGAAGAGTTGGTAGTGGTTGACTGTGGTATATATAGATGCTGGAGGGAGTGAAGTAGGGAAATGTTGCCTTGTAACAATGTGCATATGTTACTTTGATAGTATTTAGTAGTAAATCACTTAAAAATGAAAACATGTACACCCAAAGTAACACAAGGACGAGATATATATTTTGTTGGATATCCTAACAGGTTTATCATGAGAACCAAATCAATTATATTAATAGAAAATCAGATTAGAACTTAGAAAACACCACATGCTTTAAAAGCCAAAGAATTTACTGATATTACTCTTGAGATTAATGCTGTGTCCAATGTTACTAAACCTGTTTTGTTTTGTTTTTAATTCAAAAGAAGTCTGAAACACTGAAGCAATCTAATATTACAACCAAGACGAAAAACTAACCATAGATATCTTTCCATGGTGGATCTCAACTACTCACATTTCAAAAGGGAATTTTGGCCCTTGAATGGTGTTTTTCAGAAAATTCTTAAGTTAGTAAAAATTCCAATTATTGGCCTCCCCATAGAGCTTAAGTCTAAATAAAACTTAGAATTCACACTCAGGGATTATTTCTAATGATTCACTTTGATTCTAAAAGAACTAGCTCAGCCAAATCCACATATTGTGTTAAAGCAACTAGAATCTTCAGTTTTTCTGCAACACAACAATGCACAAGGGTAGGATAAGCAAGCATTTGGAGAACACTCATGAACTACAAGAAGTGAGAGTAGTTTTGGTAATACAAGAAATTTGAGACTCAGGTCATGGGCCTATATGACACAATGACATACAGTGGGTACTGAGAGAGAAAGCAAGAAAATATATTTTTGTATAGACCTATGAAAATAGAATGAATATTTGTCTCTCCACATTATTCAAATTTGGACTCAACTCCTTGTCAGTTAAGTGATTATTTCATGTACTTATTTAGAAATAAAAGGAATTATCTGTGGCAAGGCCCCAGGATGTGTATATCCATTGCGGGTGTAGTACCACACAGATGGGGAATGGTTGTGTGGGGTGTTTTTGGGGGTGTAGGTGGTGGGGAGCATGGGAATCCCTGTAGTTTCTGAGTAATATTTGGGTAATCTAGGCACCTTTATAAAATGTATATATATATATAACAAATAACATTTATGTAAACAAATGCACATATATGCATATGTATTTATATATCATTTTACAAAAAAAAAAAAAAGTAATAATCCTTGCAAATTTAAGCATATTTAGATATATATATATGTGTGTTTATTCTATGCATGTAAACGTTTTCCTTTGACTATTCAAAGTCTTTAAATTCTTTCCATACCAGTTCATTTAGACCTAACTTCTTCTCAGGTATCCTTATACTGCATGAAAACCTCAAAGATATTTCCTAAAATTAATGTAAACAATTTTCTTCATGTTGTTTCCAATCAATTGCAATGACAAATAATTGTGTAATAAATACATGTTTTCTTGCAAAAAAAAAAACAAAAAAACGAATTATCTGTCTTTTGGCTCTGGAAATATACAATAGCCAAATAATTGGCCATTTTATAAAAAGTTATGCTTTATAACAAAAAATGTTCAGGAAATCAGTTGAATTTTCTAAGGATCATCATAATACTAAATCAACAACCTGAAAACACATTGTCTTTTAAGCTATTCAAATGATATGTGAGACAGGGCATTCATAATTTCATCAAAGAGAGACAATCATTCTGATTTTTTAAATAGAATATAACATATCTTTTCCTTTCAGAGAATTATACAATACACAATAGCTGGAATTGCTATGGCAGTGATATTCAGCCAAATTACTTTTTTATCTAAGATTAAATGAAATGATGACAAAAAATTAGGGTCAGAGACCATGCTCTCCTTTCTTGTTAATTCCAGTATGATTTTTGAGATAAATGGTAGGTACAAAACAGGGTTAGATATTGAATACATTAGAAAAAATGGTATAGATGAGCAAAAATAGAAATAATGAAATCAGCTAATATTCACCAGACTATACCATGCTCGGTTCTTGGGATACATAAATGAATAACCCATAATCTTTTCCCTCAGTGTGCTCCCCCTACTGAGGGATGTCAAGAGTAGACAACATCTAAAGCACAGAAGAAGATTAACACCTTATATTAGAATTAAGTTCAGCATTTTATAAACAACTCTGCTATCAGGGATTTGGATCAAAGAGAGTCAAGGATTAGGCGACACTGGATCTGAGTTAGAGCAATAGAGTGATTAATACTAGGTAGGAAAAAATAGAAAGAGCATTCAAAAAAATAAAAAGTTGTACAATGTATCAGGAATCAAAAAGACTACTTTACTTAGAAAATTAAAAGTGATCATGTGACTAGAAGGGTAATAATAGTTGTATTAATTCAGACATCAAACCTTTTTGGAATGCTTATGCATGGCATGCCTTGATAGAAGAGTTAGATATAAATATGTATCCTTTACTATTTTAAGCATGTTTATGTGTACCATGTTATTTAGTTCACATCATCAATAGTAAGCAATAGTAACATAGAACATGTTCCAATTTTAAATGTGAGCAAACTGATTTTCCAAGAAGTAAAGTAACTAGCTTAAAGTGGCGCTTCCAGCAGTCTGTTGAGCTGCTTCTCATTCAATATGTCTCTCCAGTAAAATGAGCAAATAATCCCAAAGAAATGATATTGGAGAAGGTAGCAGATTATTACATGAACCAAATGCAAGTGAAAAAAATGAAATAGTTATATCTGCACTTTCCTTTCTTTGAAAAATATGAAAAAATTTTTTTTGGTAAATAAGTATTAGTGTGTTAGAGTTTCAATCCAAATAAATGTTGGGTGATTTGACATCATAACTCAAATAACAATTTATCATTATACTCTCTGGTAGCAAATTATTATTATTGTCATGTTATGAAACCCAGAAGAGTTTCCTCTAAAAGGAAGCAAAGGGACTATGTCTTTTGATTAAGATTTTGGATGTTTTTATTTACTTTTACAACAGGACTAACTTTAGTAGAAAGTATCAAAAAAAAGATATGAACTTTTATATAATCTTTGGTTTTATTTTTATTATCGATGTTAACAGGTCACAAAAGACACAGCATTCCTTGCGTTCAAATCTCTTGCCAATAAAAGAAAAATGTAAATAAAGCTAAAGGGCCATTGAAGCATGTTCTGTAAATCTTTTTTTTTTTTTCCTGCTGTATGTTTTAGTGAGAAGAAGGTTAAAGTGAAAATGGCTAGAATCTTCTGAAACTTGAATTTGAACATGCAAAAACATAAAACAAAAAGCATTGCTCCAAAGCTGTCTGAAAAGTTTGTAATTGTATTTGCCAAGCAAAAGAAATCAGATGTAATCAGGGGCATTTTGATGAAACCAAGTTTCCTGGAAATGGCTGAGCTAGGCTTGAATTAGATTCTCTCAACAATGATGCTATCAACCCTTCAATATCTTCCATATCTTCCAATATTTTGAGACAGCTTATGAAAAAGCATCAGCTCTGACCTTTACTCTCACTACATGACTGCTGGTTCTTATTTCTACCAGCAACTGATTTTCAACTGTTGTATGTACTTGCTGATACCCGCGTTGTAGAATTCCTATTTGGTAAGTTCCTTTTAGGAATGCTAAGGGCCACTGCATCCTTAAAGAATTAATCATATTCTTTTTTTTTTCTGACCACACATAGAGCCCCAGGAATGCACTTCAACACATGTGGTTTTTCTGCTTTGATGCAGAAATAACACAGAATTGTCTGTAAGCTTTAACCTTCAATATTGGTAAGCATCGGCTTCAGAGAGCACCAAACTGCCTTATTTATTGAAATGAAAATTGTCATCATCAGACCTAGACATTTCCTAGAAAGAAAAGAGAATATGCAGTTCTCCTTTACAAAGTAAACATTTTCTGGCTTTTCACAAACTATTGATTGGATTTAGAATGGGAGTTTGTTTTGTTTTGTTTTGTTTGAGAGAAAATGAAAACTCAGTTTAGAAAAAGATGAGTGTTTGCCTGGCTTGAATAGTTTATTCAAGGGAATAAAATAATGCCTTAAAGCTAAAGTCTTTTGGTTACCTTATGGACACTGTTGAAATCCATTTGTATTTTTGTCAAGTTATCACCCAACAAAAAAAAAGACTGAATTTGGACGATTAGGCAAACCTCCCAGTGATGGATGAGGCATTTCTGCAGGTTGTATTCTGCAAACACTTGGATACATGACTTGAATCTTTTGTCATTTACTTATGGATAGCGCAATCACTTAAGTATGTGTTTATGCTAAATCATGCTAAGTTGTATCACTGACTTCAGCTCCACCTCTCCCTGTACCCATGCCATTTGTCATGCAACTTTGCAGGGCTCTCTCCTTGGGATTGCCCCCAGTCTTGCTTTGGCCAGTGGGATATTAGCAGTAGTGGTACAGCATGGGTTTGAAGGGCACCAGCCTGTTTCTACTTACCTTGCACCTTTGCCATCTCTTTGATAAGAAAACCCACAGAATAGTCACTAGTCCCAGAAGGGGAATAAGAGAAACATGTTGCAGGGTCAATGTGCTTCAGCACAGCTAGTCTAGATTTCCGGGTGCATGAGCACTAAATACCTGTTGCAACTTCCTGAGGTGTTATGGCTATTCATTATTCAGCATTATTGTGTTAACAGATAACTGATAAGTTTCATAATCTGGTACAGGAAGACACTGTCTTCAGGGGAAGAAAAAGGTATTGTCTCCATTAGATTGATGCCAGGGAGATCAAATAAGGAAGCGCACACAGGCAGAGTTTGAGTCTCCATCAGCCCCACTGGCCCAGGACTGCAAAACAGTACACATTAGCCCTGTATAAAGACTGCGAGTCAGGAGTTTTAGCTGCCATTCAAATTAAAACCAACGTAATGAATGTCAAGGATAAATCTGCATTACAATACCAGAAATTGCTCCATAATTCAAAAAACTTTTCCAAGCAAAACCATGATGAATTTCTTATCGAAACTGACTCCTGAATAAGACTAAAATTTGACTTTTTAATTGGCAAAATTTACATTCATTTATCCTTTTTTAATTAAGCAGTTATTAATTTTGAACAAAAATGAGAACTAAAGATGCAAAGTTCTTTTAAAATATTGTTTACAAAGTCTATGCAGATGAATAGATTCTCAGTGCATTGTATATAAATTTTCTGGGTATATATCTATGTGATTTTGGGGGAAAAAGTCATTTTGCTCATCAGTTTCTCAAAAAGACCCAAGGCCTCAAAATGGTAAAAAAAAAAAAAAAAAAAAAAAAAAAAAAATATGGAATATAAAAACAAAGAAAGCACTGACAAAGTAAAATGATAAAAAATTATTTCAGAAAATCATTCTAGTAACATTCTGAAGAGTGAAATGAGAATTGGGTGAGGAAAGGGAGAAAAAGCTGGATGCAGGTAGAGAAATCAGATAAAGGCCCTTGCATTAATTCAGGTAAAATGAGGTCACCATTAGTATTGCAGGAGGTATTTAAAAAGATAATTGCTATTATTTATAATTTATTTCTATAGCCATCTTTTAACTGTGGACGACAAACCTTGGAATAGAAATGCAATCAGGCAGAGGACAGAACCAGATCCAATATTGTGTAGTGAGACAGAGCAGTGAACTGCTCACTGCTCAGTATTAAAGATCACAAATCCCACCACTAGCATTGGGCAATAGAGTCTGTCCTGGAAATCCACTCCTGGTTCTCCAAGAAAATGTATGCAACTGTTATCACTCCTACATGAATTTTTATCTGACCCTGCCAGTTTATATCCTTAATTCATAATTCAATATTGAGAGTGGATGGCATGGGCTTAACTGATCATACGACTAGTTGCAAAGGAGGCCATGAAAGTCATTGTGTGTCAAGTTAATCTTCTAAGTGAGGATCAGGTTGTTTCTCACCAAGATTTCTAGGATGAGGACTGAACATATAAAACATAAGAAGGCTTTCCAATGATGCAAAAAGAAGAGAGAGAGAGAAACGAGCATTATACACAAACCCATAAACACAGTTCATCACCTAATCCATTTATGCTTTCAGCAAATACTTACTGAGCTCCTACTGTGTTTGCGAAATGTGCTAGGAACAGGAATGTAAATTAAAAAATAAGATAAGGAATCCACTCTCTTGGAACTTTCATTCTCCTGAAGGAAAAATACAATAAACAATAAATGGGTACAGGTTATAGACTGTCATATGGTGATATGCCCTAGAGGGAAATAGATCTGGGGAAGTGGATAGGAAGTGTTGGGGAAAGATACCATTTTAAAAAGTGTGGTTAGTGAGAAGAGAAGTAAGTCAACATTGGAATAAAGATCAGATGATAACAAGGAAGCAAGCCATTTTATAGGTGAAGGAGGAAGAACAAGCCAAAGAAAACAGCAACTGCAAAACACTCTGAAGTGTTAGCCAACCCAGAATATTCAAGGAGCAGCAAGATGGGACAAAGTGACAGGTGTGGAGTGAGGGCAAAAGCAGTAGGTGAAGTCGGAGAAAATAAGGGAGTCAGCATGGCGATCTTGTGGTTCTATAACAGTCTCATTTGTTTTGATACCAACGTAATTTCAATAGGGTATATATACCCCTCAGTCCCCTGCTTTTATGTCGTTCTTATCACAAATCACATATTTATATATTATGAGTTCAAAACCATTGATTTGCCTTTAAATTATATGTATTTGCCTTGGAGATCCTGTAGGAAGTAAAAAGTGTAGTTACAATTTAAAAATATACTAGGATTGGCATTTATATTTATCCATGTCATTATATTTACCAGAGATCTTCATTTCTTCATGTGGTTTTAACCAATTGTCTAGTTTTCCTTCCAGCCTGCAGAACTCCCATTAGCATTTCTTGTGTGGCTGGTATAGTGGTGATGAAGTCCCTCAGCTTTTGTTTATCTGAAAATATCTTGATCCCTCCCTCATTTTTGGAAGATAGTTTTGCCAGATATAGAATTTCTGGTTGGCATTTTTGTTGTTGTTGTTTTTAGGCATTTTAAATATGACTTATCATTGCCTTCTTGCCTCCATGGTTTCTGATGAGAAATTAGCATTTAGTCATATTGAGGGTCTGTTTTATGTGATACATTGTTTTTTTCTTGTGGCTTTCAGAATTATCTCTTTATCTTTGGAATTTAACAGTTTGAGCATAAGTGTTGTGGTTGGGTCTATTTGAGTATATCCTGTTAGGAGTTCATTGAGTGTCCTGGATGTATATATTCACATCTCTCATTAAATTTGCTAAGTTTTCAACCATTATTTCTTTAAAGATTCTCTCTGCCCCTCTCTCTCTTTCCTCTCCCTCTGGGATCCCCCAATGTGGATACTGGTACACTTGATGGTGTCCCAGAGGTTCCTCAGATTTTGTTTATTTTTCCTCATTCTTTTCTCTTTCTGCACCTAAGACTGGATAATTGCAATTGTCTTACCTTTACATTAACTGAACTTTCTTCTCCCATCTACAATCTGCTGTTTGACCCCTCTAGGGAATTTAAAATATGGTCCTTAGTTTTGTTTGATTCCTGTTCATGACTTCCATCTCTTTATCAATGTTCTCTTGTGTTCCTCTATTGTCTTCCTGATTTCATTTAGTTCTTTGCCCATATTTTCTATTAGCTCCTTGAGCATATTTAGGACCATGTTATAAAGTTTTTATCAGGTATATCTCAGGTATGATCCTCCTCATTAATGGTTTCTAATGCTTTAATTGTCTCCTTTGCCTGGGAATTTATCTCCCTCTTTGTGTGTTTGGTAACCTTTTGTTGAAATCTGGATATTTTAATATGTGATGGCTAGAATTTAGTCTCTGAGGTGTCTGTTCCTTAACCTTGTATACAGCTAGTGTTATGACAGTTTCATTTATGACAAGAGTTAATAAAAAAAATTATTTATTGTCTAGAATAAATGGGAAATGTTGGGCAGGAAACCAAAAGACAGCATTTAAAAAGAGGGACATAGTCAACTTTGCTTAATGCTGATGAGAGTATGATTAAAAAGGAGAAAGAAAAGTCAAGTAGCCAAAGGAGTTGTCATCAGAGAGACCACTGTGACTTTGACAGAGCATTTTCATTATAATTGTGATGAGAAAAGCCAATTAGAGGGGGTTGAAGACTGAAGAAGGAATTCAGCTTCCAGCAAGGTTTTAGACTAGATATTAAGAAAAGTTCTGATTTTGCAAAGTATATAAATATTGAGTGAATTACAAAGAATATTTTAAACATTTAAAATATATTATTGAATAATAGAAAATGAAGGAAATCTCCATAGGACTTGCCAAAATAGGAACAAAAACAGGAATATAAAGCAAAATCAGAGATGAAGGCTACTGTGGGACTAATACCAGTACTGGGAACAAGAATCTTTAGGGACCTATGGCCTAAACCAACAGCTGAAACTCAGAGAACTGCCTTGCATGGGCTATAGCCTTAGTGAAAGTAAAGAATAAAATAAGTCTCCTGCCTGTCAGAGGGAATTAATTGGGAAATTGTCTGATTTTGCTACAAATCCCGTGAGTGCAAACCCATTGAAATAGTACTCATGAAGATGTTAAGTTGTGGGTGGCTTGATGGTGAGTCTTAATCCGTATTCTTGGAGGCCTTATAAAAGCCAGCAGCCAGAAGTCAGAAGAATACCAAGAGAGCAGAATAAGTGAGAAGACATTGCCATGTGATGGGAAAGACAAAAACTCAACAGCCAGCACCAAAATGTGACAGTCTTCTGGGGGAAAACATGCCTTGCCTATATCTTAATGTTGGAATGCTTGCCTCTGAAACTGTAAGCCAATAAATGCTTGTGGTTTAAACCAACCCATTGTGTGGTATATTGTCATAGCAGCTGGGGCAAACTAAGACAGAGGACCTTTACAGAGCAGCAGAAAACTAGTCATCCATTGTGCATGTTCCCAGCAAAGACTGAACAAGCGGCACTCTGTCTTCTTGTTTCAGCTCTCATACTATAAACAAGGATCTTTTTCATGGTATACTTAGACCAAATTTTACATCTTTGTACTTCTGTTGGTGATTTCACTATTTAAAATGACTTCCAAACATAGTGCTGAAGTGCTGTCCAGTGTTCCTATGTGCAATTAGGCCATAATGTGCCAAACAGGGAAAATACATGTGTTAGATCGGCATCATCTGCATGGAGTTTTAGTGCTGTTGGCTGGAAGTTCAATGTTAATGAATGAACAGTATATATTAAAGTGTCATATAAAATAAGATTATGCATTGCTGCATTGACAAAAATGTGACTAGACACTTGCAGCAACCTAAGCCAGTATATCCTGTAAGGGCAATGGTTCATACTATGGTATAGGTGTAGGGTTAGATAATTATATAAAGAAAATTAAAGAGACAACAATTAAACAAACCCATGCATGTAAGGAAAATTGATATGCAAGAGCAGCAAAATTGCAGATAACTGGGAAGCATAAAAATGGCAATCCAGTGAAATAGTACTGGGGCAACAGGTTATACGAGAAACTAAGAATATACCTGAAACAAAATCAGTGGATTAATGATTTAATCATGAAACACAAAGCTTTACAAATTGTGGAAGAAAATATCATCTTTATAATCCTTATAAAAGTAAATACTTTTATAAGGAAAGTATTTCTTAAATAATATCCCCAAAATATACAACCCATAAATTATACAAAACTTCTTAATTCTGGCATGTAAAATTCTTCTATTTATCAATAAATGCCATACATTATACAGAAAGGAAATCCTCCTAGGGATTTTCTATGTAAATTG